>VDFB02000015.1:472956200-473010002 GCA_007258455.2 Sequoia sempervirens
CCACTCCCTCCATATCTCTCTCTCAAGTCAATGAAATGGGCCTTCCATAAAATTTTCTAGCCATACTTTCCCTGCTCTCCAGCTAAAAAAATCCATGTAGGCCCATTAAAAAAAAACTTAAGAATAGTTAAAGAATACCCATAAGCACAAAGCTAATGAATCTTCAACTTCATTGCTCAGGTGATTTAAAGCATGAGAATAAAATAACCTTCTGGGTCTCTAAATCTTATACAGTATATGACATGAAGCAATTTCATCATTGTGGGAAAATCACTGCACTAAAAATATTTCTAGAGAAAATAAAATCTAGGAGGTTTGTAGGGTTGTACATACATTAGAATCTGAATAGGAACAACTAAAAAAGGAGTGACTCATAATCCTTTTAACCACAATTTACATTTTGAGAATACAAAACTTGGAATATGCAAATCATCAAATTAGTTAGGCTGTGCAAACAGACCTCATCTTTTAACCGAATATTCTCAATACGCAGTTGCTGCTCTTGAAGAATGACTTCTACAATAACAATAGGTGCTTTGAGTTGGTGCATATGGAATTTCTCATGGCTTCTTTAATTTCCATGTTCTCCAAGCGAAGCTTCTCGTTATCCTACCTGAGGCGAGTGTTTTCATGACACTCATGTTGAGCCTGAAAATCCAAAATTTGAGAAGCCATGATTAGAAAAAATTAATACATAGTTTTTAACTATATACTTTTAATATTATAATAATAATATATATAGTTTTTAATTATATACTTTTAATATTATAATAATAGTTATATATTATAATAATAATATAATTATTAAAATATATTGCAATAATAAGTATATTATTTATTATAATTTAAAAAGAATATAATTTATATTTTTATATTAATATTAAATATTAATTTTTAATAGAGGGGGTTCAACCAAATATTTTTAGAACGTTTGATCGAACCACATTCAAATATATTATTTATTTATGTTAAATGGGTTCAGTCAAACACTAGTTTAGTCAAACCCCTATTCGACCGAACATTAAATTTTTGTTCTACCGAACAGTGGTTCGACCAAACCCACTTATTTTCACCCACATCTGCTCAGGCATCGAAATTGCTCAGAATTTTGCACTTCAAAGCTCAATTTGAGAATGAAAATGGAGGAGATTTTAGAAAACCAACTGGCATTAGGTTTCCCTCAAAATGAGCTATCCAACAAATATAATTTTAATATGTTTTGATTACATTATCTATTTGTTTTTTAAGTTTTATTAAATATAGGTTTTTCACCGAAAACAACCCTCTGTTCTGCACATGTGGAAAAATAGAAGATTATCAATTTTATTTTATTTTAAATGAGTGCACTAGATATTGGAGTCCTTGATCCAACCAAAAAAAAAAGAATTTCGATACATATAGTAAAAGTTATGCGTTATACAGTCGCATTATGTCTGAATTGTAATTGATTTGACTTTGAAACTTTATTAAAGAAAAAATATTCAATAAAAAAATCTAGCCAAGTGGAAGCACTAGATATCGGAGTTAAAACTTAAATTTGAAAAATTAGAATTTTATCTTTCAAGGAAAAAAAGTTATGCATTATACGATGTGCCACTTTTTAAAAATGTTGCAAAAGAAAACCAATTTTCATGGGAGATGGAAAAGAAGTGCAATATGATTCCAAAATTTTGAAAAAAATATTTTTAGAATCTATAGACAAAATGTGACAAGAGTCTAGTTTGCATCATCTTCAAATTCCTCATGGTTTAACCGCTATAGGTGCCTGAATGTGAAGATTTAGTTAAAAAATAAAACCGGTGTCTAGTTTGGCCAAAAATTGTAAACCACTATTGTGGGATCACCTGGACCTTCTAAAACATATATTTTGGCACCATGCATTTCTCTAGATCTTCTAGGGTTTTTCACCTAAAAGGAGAGAGGTAGGGCCAAAAATGCTAAAGGGTTCATTCAAATTATGTAATGTATGATGTTATTATGCCTAAATGTAGGTATATGAAATAATTGATTGATTATGAATGCAAAATCTAAGAATTATGCTATGTTGGAAAACACATTGTGTAATGCAACAATGAACTAGAAATGAATGCAAAACTTAACATAAATGAATGAAACTTGACGTGTGCACTTGAAGGCTTGAAGGAGATTGGGAATTGGTTTTGAAACACTACTAATATTGATTTTAAAGCCTTGAGGGACTCATTTGACATTCTGGGTGAATTAGTCCCAATTCTGGTAAACTGAGTTTAAACCTGTCTATCAAAAGGGTGTTAGAAAATATAGAAAACAAAAAAATGACCTAGAAATGGGACTCATTCACCACCCATGGTGAATGAGTCCACTTTTTAATTTCTATATTTTCAAAGGTGGATTCTAAAGCTTCTGATCTACACTTTGACTTCCTACAAGTGTCTTCTTCTGAAACTCTAATTTAAGGGTCTGAAAATGAGTTTTTTTTATATTTTGACTTGTTGAATGAGGAGAAGACTTGAACAACTTAACAAATTGATCTTCAATGATTTCCAAGCTTCTAAGGGACCTAAATCTGTATATGACTCGTTGGACCATGAGGGTGATATTTTGGAAATGTTGTGGAAATGAGTTGTAGAATCTAGCAACCCCCAAGTATCACGAAAGAGTTTTGTTGTAGGTGAAGAGTTAACATCAACATGTATAGGTTGAAGTTTTGATCTAGGAATGAAAGGATTAGGGGAGTTGGAAGTGTTGTGATCCATTGAAACATAGCTTCAATCATCAGTATCAATCGTGTATATCTTGTTGTTGTATTCAAACTTCATGACATGATGAAGGGTAGATGGGACTCCTTTCATAGCATGAATACATGGTCTCCCTAGGAGAAGATTGTATGGAATGGGTCTTTGCATGATATGCATAGGGGTAGGAAACACTACAAGTTTGACCTCAATAGGTAATGTGATCATCCCAAGTGGTTTCCTATGAACATCATTAAGATGAATGATATTTTTTTCCATGCCAAGTTTATGTAGGATGTCCATGCTACAAACATTAATTTCCAATCCAATGTCGATGAGGGTGTGTCTAATTAAAGTTTCATTAATGATCACCTTTATCATCAAGGGTTCATTTTTGTTTTGAATCTCAAGTGAGGGTAATTCATGTTTAGGGAATGTGATTTCTAACTGGGTGGCTTGCATGGGATGAGAGGAGGATGTTACATGATTTGGTTTTATGTAAGATTGTAGCTCTTCCTTTTGTATTTGCAACATTTCATGAAAGATAAGTTTCATTGTCAGTGAGAATTGAATGATTTCCCATACAAATATATTAGCATAAGTCTTTTTAAGATCTTCAACACTAGGAACTTTTTGAGGAAAAGGTAATGGTGTATGAGTGTTGTGTGGTCCACTAGATGTTTGAGTCACTAAGTTACAACTTAGTGGCTGCAAAACATTGCTATGAGTAGATTGCATGATGGATTTCAAGACAACTAGGAATTTTTTGTGTGATTCATTAATGGAAGGTGACTTAGGAAGCTCACTAATTAAAGGCGATCCCACTTGTGTTTTCATAACCTCAATTTTTTTTTCTTGATTGTCATGATATGTTGGTGAAGGGGATTATAATGCCACTTGATTACAATAATATAGGCAAGGTTTAGTGGTTGAAGGATATGTGTTAATGTTCATAGTTTTGTGCAACATGAGATTTTCCCTAGGAGGAGAGTTTTTATGAGAACAACAAGCCAAAGGTTTGTGATATTCATAGGTTGGTTCTTCTAAAAGGAATTCATCACAAGTAGGGGGATGATCAATGGTTGAAGATTGTTTGTCAAGAGGGGTTTCCCTAGGTGAAGGGGGACAACCAAGATATTCATGGCCTTCATCAATTGTGTTGTCTAACATAAAAGTATCTACTTCACAACTAGGAGAGATACTAGAGGAAGAACAAATGTTGTTGTCATGATCATCTAAGGTTGTGTTAGGTTGGTGGTGAATGTGTTGTCCAGTAAGAGAGGTGAAAGGAGAGAAACAAATAGGATTCTCAAAACTCTCATTAATTGATTCTTCTACTAAAATATCTTCATCACCAAGAGGAGAGATATTATGAGAAGAACAAGTATGATCGTTAGGAATGACCCAAGTTGTAGTCTCTTTCACTAAAACACTCTCATGCGGAGGGGATAGGAAATGTTTCTTAACATGTCTAACTATGTAAGGTACTAGCATTATTTGAATAAGAATGAAAAGAAAATGTAACCATTTCATACAATGTTTCAGCAATATGGACAATGTATATGTAAAGGTACAAAACATTCTTATCCAATATATGCAAGATTTGAAGAATGAAAAAAATGTACATGCAAGAATGAAAAGCACTTTTACCAAAATAATGCAAAGCATCAAGAATAGAAATATTATGTATGCAAAAGTGAAAAGTACTTTTATCAAAGTTATGCAAAATTGCAGAAATGTAAGCATTTTCAGATGTAAGGATGTGTGCAAATGAAGTGATTTGAAGAATTAGTAATCTAAAATGATGTTTTTGAGAAAAATGCATAAAATAAATGTTCCAAAAACTCTCTAGACTTATACTATATGATACTAGGAGGCATAGGAAGCGCAAAAATGAGGTTTCTGATGCAGTTTCAGACAGTCAAAAATCTGGATAGGGATTGATTCGCCTAGTATGGCGAATGAGTCCCAATACTAGTATTTTTGCAAAATTTTCAGAAATTTTGAATGGTTTTCAATGTATTTGAGGTTGTATGATGTAGACCTAAGATGGAGATGCATAATTTCAAAGATTTTTAAATAAATTGTATGAACAAATGCAAGCTAAATGCACTTTTTATAATGCAAAAATTTGAAAACCTAGATGCAAATTAACTAATTCAAATCTAATGAAAATTCAATGAAAGCTAGGATTAGGATGAAAATGAACTCCAAATCAGAAAATAAGATGTTCAAAAAGTTGGTTCACCAAAATCAATCATAGATTTTTGGCACCATGCATTTCTCTAGCTCTTCTAGGGTTTTTCACCTAAAAGGAGATAGGTAGGGCCAAAAATGCTAAAGGGTTCATTCAAATTATGAAACATGTATGATGTTATTATGCCTAAATGTAGTTATATGAATTAATTGATTGATTATGAATGCAAAGTATAATAATTATGCTATGTTGGAAAACACATTGTGCAATGAAATATTGAACTAGAAATGAATGAAACTTGAAGTGTGCACCTAAAGGCTTGAAGGAGACTGGGAATTGCTTCTAAAAAACTATTGATATTTATTTTAAAGCTTGGAGGGACTCATTCGCCATTTTGGGTAAATTAGTCCCAGTTTTGGTAAACTGAGCTGAAACTTGTTTTTGTCAAAAGGGTGTAAGAAAATGCAAAAAACACAAAACTGATCTGGAAATGGAACTCATTCACCACCCATGGTGAATGAGTGGACACTTTTGAATTTCTATATTTTCAAATGTGGATTATGAAGCTTTTGTTCTGGACTTTGATTTTCTATAGGTGTCCACTTCTGAAACTCTAATTTAAGGGTTTGAAAATGAGTTTTTGTTGATATTTTGACTTGTTGAATGAGGAGAAGACTTGAAAAAATTTGCAAATTTATCTTCAATTATTTCCAAGCTTTCAAGGGACCTAAATTTGCAAACACACAAGAAGAGAAGAAGAAATGTTGAATGTTAGGGCATAGGGATTTGCCTTGGTCAAACACTATTTAGGTAATTAAACCAAAATGATGAAAGAATTGAATGAAACATGCAATAATGGAATAGATTACCTTTCCATGATGTTGATATTTGATTTCTGCAATAATGGAGGAAGATTCATTAGGATCTTTCTTGATGTCTTGCAATGATAAAACCCTATGTTGCTTGACTTGAGATGAAATATTGGTGGATGAATATGTGAGTTAAGTAGGTGGATATAAAAATGAATTTAAAGAGGTGCTTTTATAGGAAATTCACCTATTTTACTCATTAATACCTCATCATAGGCCAACATGAAGCAATAATGAACCCAAATTTCACTTTTTTCCAGCTCAAAGGTCAAAATTGAGCCAAATGGGACTGATTTTCCACACATGGCAAATGGGTCCCACTTGGATGGGACTGATTTTCCATGTATGGTGAATGGGTCCCACAGGGGCCAATTTGACAACTAGGAAGTTGAGAGATAAGAAAATAAGGTTTAAAATGCAACCTTTTTAGGTATTTGATCAATTTAGGCCTCATGATGCACAATATGGGTTAATATGGGACTATTAGTGATGATGTGAATGTCAAATAGGGCTCGGGACATAGAATTCAATGTGAAAGTGTGATTAAATACACTTTATAACACTAAAATGAGGTCCACATAGCCTAGGAAGGCACAAGAACCAATGTGAATGTGTGAGACAAATTACAACACTAGTTTAACATTAAGTTTAAGTTATAAGCCTTCTAGATTGATTTGATAATGTTATCGAACACATTTAATAATGTTGGATTAGGGAGAAATAGGTTTATTAAGTCTAGAAAAGCATGAATGTCCTTTACAAGAATTTACAACACATTTGAAAGGGTCCAAGACCTAGTGTGGATGCATAAAATGCCTCAGAACACCTGAATCAAGGCCTCATTAAGTCCAATTTATCATGAATTAATCCCATGTCAAGCAAAGGGTACTTTTTTATATGGTGCACCTTCGCAAATACATGGGTTGGCAATGGTGGAGGTGGTGTCCTCGAAACATGGAAGGTGAATGGTCAGTGTTTTCTTGGCCAAGGGTTAATGCATTATGTGGTTGTTGTACGATGGGGGTGGATGAAGTAAATGTGATCAGATGAAGTAAATGCAATATTGAATGTAGCAGTGTGGGAAAGCATACTTTGATTAGGTTGCATTGTCCAAAGAGCCATTGTGGTGTTGGTTTCATAGTAGAGGAATGTAAAAATTGTTGCCTTCAGCTCCGTTGGTGGTTTGATGCCAAACTGTTTGGAAACCATCTTATGCTAGATTGAAAATTGTTCTCTAAAATTTTTAAGTCATTTTACATGGGTAGTTTGCATAGATGGTTAATTTATTGTCCATATCTTCTTGTCAAATGTTTGTATATTTGGAATTATACCCATTGTGGAGATTTGAAAGAGATTATTGTTTTGTATGGATGGAGGAATTACAGATAAATTTTCTTTCTTTTGTAAAAAAATATACTTAGGGTTAGTAATTTGTTTTCCATTGGTTTATGGTTTTGGTTATCTATGCATATCATTGGTGTTGTAGCCATTACGATAGGAGCAATTTTGATTAAGTTGCATTGTTGAAACAACCATTATGGTGTTAGTTCCATAGCAGGTGTGTGTATGAAAATATGATCAATTTAAATCAATAACAAAACAATCAATAAAACATTAAATCAAAGAAACCAAAAGAAGAACAGAAATAAGAAAACTGTTAATGGTAGTTTCTTCGAAGTCGTCTTATTGTCCTCTATCTCCAGCGTTTCATCTTTGCTCAAGTTGCTCTCAAATCTGGAATGCCAAGCTCAACGAAGTAGGCTACTAAAGAACGATATTTAAAAATAAATGCATACTATACTAAGAATGCAAGATTTTGAAGGTTGATAATGGAGGAATGTTGGTTGCTCACTTCGGCAGCATAACGATATAGTGAAGGTTCGAAAAAGGAGAATGATGGATGAAAGATGGAAGATTTCAGAATGATTTTGACAGAGTGAGGATACTTAAGAATCAACCTCCTAAATGAATTGTGAGAGGTTGTATTTATAAAGTTTTCAAAAGCTTCTGATTAGTTGTCTCGATTAACGGTTGTGATAATTCATGACAGATCGAACGGTTGAAGAAAGATGAAATTGAAGGAGAAGATAGAAGAACCCTAAAATCAGATTTTTCTATTTTATTCTAAAAGAGGAAAAAGAAGGGAAGATAAGAATAAAAGAAAGATTTAAAGCTGATAAATAATTAATTAAAAAAATCAATTATTTATTTGTGGAGGACATTCAACTTTTCTTAATTAAATAAAATATTTAATTAAGCTTTTAAAAGCAGAAGAAAGCTTGTGATAAGAAAAGAGCTTTAATCATGTTTTATTGAAAAAAGCAGAATATCTCATAATTAAATAAAATATTTAATTATGATATGAGAAGATTGCACAATTAGGTTAAAATACCTAATTTTGATTTGGAAAGAAAGCATAAGATATTTTTAATTAAATAAGATTTATTTAATTAAATCACTTTTATGAAATTAATTAAATGAAACATTTAATTAATTAGAAGAAGAATTAAAATAGAAGAAAGGGAAATATTTAAACTTAATTAAATCAAAAGATTTAATTTAAATTCAAACAGTGATAATTAATTTAAATAAATAGAATGTATTTATTTAATTAATTAAGTGGACATATGAAAATAATTAAATAAGATAAATTTATTTAATTATGAAGAAGAATAAGATGAATGAACAATATAATTAAATTAATTAAATTTAATCATATGTAGAGGATTTTAGAAAACTAATTAAATAATAAATATTTAATTAATTGCCAGGATTATAGACATGACCATTTTTATGCATATACATTTTCCCTCTTTGAAGTGATGTTCGAGATGATGAGATTTGTGTCGAGTAACATCATTTCAAAGAAATTAAGGTATGGATAGAGGAAAATGGATAATGATATAAAGATAGGATGATGACAGAATGATGATGCCCCCTCGAGAGGATAGGCGGGTTGAACAAACACGGGTAGGCTCTCGAAATGAAATGATAACGATAGATAGGATGATGCAAGATAGAAAGTGGATGAAGGAGATGAATTATATGTTATGCTGCAATGAAAGTGAGCAACCATGATGTTTGATATAGCACTAGACGTTATGCACCAAGGTATAAGGACCAAGGTGACGATGTGTCTCGTGCCCCAGCGTAATACAACCTTGTCTAGATGTATGAGGAAATAAACTTAGAGCATTAAATTCCTAATGCACAAAAGGTATTATGTGACCTTAGATGCAAAGGATAATGCAAAAAGATATTCCAACACACACAAGATATGAATATTAGCTGGAATGATATGGATTTGATACAAATGCAAGATAAAATGATAACACACAAGCAAGCAAGCAAGCATGCACAAATGATACAAAAACAAACAAGGAATTGCCCCCGTCAAGCTGTAAACCATTGATTGATTGATTGATTGATGATGTTGATAGTGTTGTCATTGTTGGGAAGCGATATATCCCTAGAGCAACACAAGGATGATGATAATTGATTGGTTAATTGGTTGATTTGGTTTACGACAAGATTAGGGTCAAGACCAAAGGATGTGATTGGATAATTTGACAAGATTGATTGACTTGATTGGTATGGATTAAGGATTGACTTGCATTTGGATATTTGCTTGGAATGATTGAAGATAATTTTGATTGATTTGAAGAAATTGTTTGTAATGATATGATGATTGATTGGATGATAGGATGTGATGAATTGAATAGAAGAAATGATGTGATTGGAATGATTTAGGTTGAAGTGATTTGATTAGATAATTGATTGATTGAATTGAAGAATTGATTTGATTGGAATGATTGTGATTGAGTGGATTGGTTGCAATGGTTTTGATGAAGATGATTGATTTGGTGGAATGGTTGAATGATTGGATAGAAGAAATTATGTGATTTGGAATGATTTTATTGCTTGGATTTTTGTTGGATATTTGATTTTTTTGTATTTTTGGGGATATTTTCTGCTGTTTTTTGTATTTCTTCAGGACTTTTTCTAATTTTTTTTGTATTTCTTCAGGACTTTTTCTATTGTTTTTGTATTTCTTCAGGACTTTTTCTGATTTTTTTTGTATTTTTGAGATGTTTTGATTTTTTTGGAGTTTTGAGAATATTTGGAGGTGTCAAAGGATGAAAATTTGAGTAGCCTTTGTGCTAGATACCAATGACAAGGGGAAAACCAAGTCTAGGTGCAAGGGTGATGGGATTGATGGATGAAATGGTGGGTGATGGGATAAGGGATAAAAGGCTCATGATATCTGGATGGATGGAAAGGATAAGTCATAGTGAATGAAATGGATGTATGCATCATAAGAGAGCAAGGATGTGATTTCCAAAGACTATGTTGCATAGGAATAACATGCCCCATTCTAGGTACAAGACTTAGGATTTTTCACGACAAAGCTTATGACAATAGTATAATGATAGACTTGTTTGGAAGGATGAGGTATATCAAAAGATATCCAAAATATGTTTCAACATTTTGTCCCTATATCTTCATCAAGATCAAAATAAGGGTGGATGAATGGACTCGCTATGATAGATATGTATGAATAGACTCAATATGATGGCTAAAGATGGTAGGTAGGATGGAAATGATATGACATGAAAATGATAGGTTGGATAGATAAGACATTGTGCCCCCAAGTGTAAGTGACATAGAAGATCAACCTACACATGATGCCTATTTGCTAGGTTTTCATCATGGTACTTATCTAAGGCGCCTATTTACCAGGTTTTCACCGTTGGATGAAGGGATTTCTCTTTACTTTTTTTTCTTTTTTTTTTGAATTTTTGAATTTTTGGATAGGAGAAGGCGAATATGGATAGGATGGACTCAAGTGTTTAGTTTTGTGAAAGGTGATAGTCCCACTAGATATGGATGTCATTGCATGGACCATTTCAAGTGCTCATAGATGTTGTTAAGGGATGACATGAAAGGGATGGATTAGGTAGATGGCGGATTATGAAAGGCTTATGCAAGAATGGATGGGGAATAGTGAATAATGATGTGGATTGAATAGGACTTGTAAAAAAAGATGGATGAAAGGTTTATGCAAAAGCATGGACCATAGGAAGATGGTGGGGGAGATATGTGGGATAGTAGTTGAAGGATGGGGGGATGGAGGTATGTGGGATTGTTGTGAAATGGAAGGGAACCATGACCAATGGTTGCACACACTGTGATAAACGTTGAAGCTTTTGATGTGGATGGGGTGTAGGAAGCAATGGAGATGTTTGCTTAGGAGGTGGTGGATGAAGTGATTTAGGTACCCACATAGACTTAGTATTTTTATGATTTTTATTTTGCTTGTGGGTTTTAGGAATTTGAGACTCTTGAATAGAGTGGGAATGTGGGGTGGAAGTGGATGGTTGGGATTTTTGTGATGTGGATGCCTCATTTGACTTACTTTCCTTTTTCTTAGGTACCCAAACCATTTTAGTTTTGGCCTTTACTTTTGGAGGTATGGGCTTATATAACTTTTTAGATGGATTTTTCTTTGAATTTTTGTATTGATGTCCTAAGGCATGAGAACCCTTAGGATTTTTGACTCTATAGGTAGAGGCATTGAAATTATTCCTTTTGAATCCCATGGGTATGGTGGAATGGGTGGAAGCTTCATGTTTATGCCATGTGTGCATTTGTTGGTCATGATTAGGATGTTTAGGGTATTTATGGATAAATGGATAAGGGGATTGGATAATGGGGATATTAGGTGTTGGGAGAAGTGGAGGTAGATTTGATGGAGGGATATTAGGAGTTGGAAGCAATGGTGGTAGATTTGATGGAGGGATATTAGGAGTTGGAAGCAATGGTGGAAAATTTGATGGTGGAAGGTGTATGGTCACATGCTTTTGACATTTGTAGGATGATGGAGGGGGAATGGCCACATATGTTTTAGGGATATGATAGGCTTTATGATGGAAAGTGGACTTAGGATGCATGGAAGAAGTACCAACATCTTTAGGTTGTTGTCCTTGGGGTGTAGGTCCAAGGTCATAAGAGCGTGGAGGGACTTTGACATGGATGGGCTCCAAAACATCTTGTTCATGAAGGTCTAGAATTTTACCTTGGTGGTTCATGTTTTGGAGTGTGCAATGGACAATGAGACTAGGTGTAGGTGGAACACTAGACACGAGTTCCCTCTTGGATGGAGAAGATGAAGCAAGGGAAGATAATGGTTTTTGTTGTTCTAAGGAGGAACATTCATGAATGAGGGTTGAAAGACCATTAGGATATGATGGATGACTTGCAATGGGGTCGATAGTGGGTGATGGAGGATCATTAGGATCTTGATTAGCATTGTGTTCACTTAGATCCAAGGTATTTGTTTGATCTTCTATGTTGGCTTGGGAGGCATATGTCTCATCAAGGGAAGTGGATTTTGATAGATCATGGATAGGACTAGGTGGAGGTGAATTTGGAATATCTTTCTCATGGATGGGTATAGGATCAAGTTGCTCATGGATAGGCTCTTCATCATTATGGATATCATCTTGATCATAAAAATGATATAGATTATGGATAGGTTGGATGAAAATGATTTGATCTTGATTAGGACTAGGGCTTGATGTTTCCACATGCTTGGGAGTAGACTCTTGATATAATTCTTGGGTTTCTTGAACGGAAGTGGAAGGGGATTTCTCATGGAGAGACTTGGCATGTTCTTGATGGTCAACAACATAGGAGCATGAAATAGGGTGACTTGAACTTATGACATGAGACTCTTGAATTGACTCAAGGGGTTGTGGATGACATGACTGACTTGAAGGACTTGGCATGACGTTTGAGGACTCTTTTGTTTGTTCAAGTATATGTGTTGGAGGACATGGTGATGTTTGATTCCTTGCTTAAAGCCCTTGGGTCACATCCTTTGGAGGTGTAGGGGTGGAAGGTGTTGGCTTAGGGTTTTGGTTTTGATTGGATGACGGTAAGGGTGCATGATCTAGATTGGTATTCCCCTTGTCAATGGTTGCATTAAGACTTAAAGTCTCTTGATTTTGTTGCAAAGGTGGATTTGGGCTCCTATGTTCTTGTTGTGATATTGATGGATGTGTTGATGTGGCATTGAAATGCAAAGAAGTAGATGGATTAGATTGGTCAATTTTATTTGATGGCCTAGATTTGGGCTTCTCAAAAAATTCAAGAATATTGAATTTGGATGATGTTGTTTTTCGTGATGTGGATTGATAGGTTGATGTGGAATTGTCATTCAAAGAAGTGGATTGATTAGATTGGTATGAGGTGGAAAGGGATGACACATTAGGTTGAGGTGGAATTGGTTGACAATGAATGGATAGGGGATGATGTTGTGGTTGTTGGATTTGACATGTGGCTATGAGGTATTTGGCTTGAATTACGAGGTATTGGATTTGAGGTGAATTGTTTGCTTGAAGTTTTTGGATAATGTTATGGGCACTTTGAATGAATTTTTGGGATAAAAGTGCTTGACTTGTTTTAGCCTCGTGAAGCATGTGGACAAGCTCTTGTGCCATGTCTTCCCATGTTTCCATGGTGTAAAATGATGTTGATTGGATTAAAGAGATGACAATGCTTAGGATATGATGTGGAATGATAAGATTGGGTGATTTGGATGATGTGGCAAGTGTTTATTGGAAACTTGACTTGGGCACTATCAAACACAATATTTCACATGTAAATGCATGAACACACACACCAAGCACAATGATAAGTTTGTCTTCCAAGATTAGATGTTATGATTAAGCAAACACTTGAATACACAACAACAAGCCTTATGACTAGTCAAGTGGGGTATGGCCAATTAGGTCTCAAGTGAGTTTTCACAAGGTCGAATAGGGATGATTTTGAAAGCAAAATTCTGCCAATAAGCCAGGAGAAAGGGGTAACCCACCCTTCACCTTCACTTCCCAAAGGTATAAAGTTCTTTGGGGCTTAGCTCAGAGTGACAAGATTTCAACTTCCAAACAAGTGTGTCTTTCGATTCACACTTTAATTGAGGTCGTCCCTTGGAGGGGTGTGTGCTCCAAGCAGGCCTCCTAAAAAGGGTTTTGACAAAAGCGAACCAAGTGAGGTGTTTTGGAAGACACCCACTTGATTCACGCTCACAGTGATTAATTTCCCTTTAGAAATTGAAATGTTTAGAAGAAAACAATGAAGCACTCGTTCTTTTTAGATCCCAAATCAAGATGTGATGGAAGACAATGGTAAATTTTAGACCCAATTTTTGAAATGTGGTTGAAGACAAGATTTTTTATTTTTTTTTAAACAATTGCAATGATGTGATCAAACAAGATTTTATTTTATGTCCCAAATTGAAAGATGTGACAAACAAGATTAAGAGATGAATGATGAAACAAGTGCACCTGGTTATTTACGCTTTCCAAATTTTTGATGTGAATGATATTGCTGATACTAGAGCTCCTTATGATCACCTACAAGATAAAAAAAAATATTATAATGCAGCCAAATAAAAGAAAAAGAAAAGGAAAAGACAAGCTCATCAGAAAATTTTAATTTCAGATACTTTTGACAGAGCCGAATTATATTTTAGTATTTTGATGATTTTTGTGATCTGAAAAATGAAAAATCAAAGAAGAGACCCCTGCTAATTTTCTGAGAGCTTTCCAGAAATGTAAAGAAGTAAGAAAAATTCCCTGTTTTGCTCTCAGAATCGCGGATTTATGAAAACCATACAGAAAATGAAGATTGAATTTTTTCGCATTGTATTTGACCTCCAAACTAAATCTGTAAAACATAGACCCTCATTAGAATTTTATGAGATTTTCAAAAATGTAAAAAATTCTGAAAAATTCATCGATTTGCGTCCAGAAAGTCAAATTTATGAAAATAATTAAAATCGAAATAACTTTCACACAAATGATGATAAACTCTCATTTTTTTACTGTAGCCTCTTGAGATGATGTAAAAGGCTCTGTAAAAATCTTGTAAAAAAATTCACAGCTGTGTAGAAGATATGAAGAACTTTGTAAAACCTGCAGTTTTATCCAAAAATTGTCAGATCTGCAAAACAAAGTCAGTAAAAACCTGCAAAAAACACCATTAAAAGCCTTGTATGCACTACATAAAACCCTTGGATTCTCTAAAATGAGAATTTTTGTCAGAAAGTTGAATTTCAGAATGCAAAATCCTGTCAGAAAACCTGCAGATAAATGTTAAAAACGGGGCAAAGCCCCACGGTGGGCGCCAAATTATATGTGTATGAAAATATGATCAATTTAAATCAATAACAACACAATCAATAAAACATTAAATCAAAGAAACCAAAAGAAGAATAGAAATAAGCAAACTGTTAATGGTAGTTTCTTCGAAGTCGTCTTATTGTCCTCTATCTCCAGTGTTTCATCTTTGCTCAAGTTGCTCTCAAATATGGAATGCCAAGCTCAACAAAGTAGGCTACTGAAGAACGAGATTTAAAAATAAATGCATACTATACTAAGAATGCAAGATTTTGAAGGTTGATAATGGAGGAATGTTGGTTGCTCACTTCGGCAGCATAACGATATAGTGAAGGTTCGAAAAAGGAGAATGATGGATGAAAGATGGAAGATTTCAGAATGATTTTGACAGAGTGAGGATACTTAAGAATCAACCTCCTAAATGAATTGTGAGAGGTTGTATTTATAAAGTTTTCAAAAGCTTCTGATTAGTTGTCTCGATTAACGGTTGTGATAATTCATGACAGATCGAACGGTTGAAGAAAGATGAAATTGAAGGAGAAGATAGAAGAACTCTAAAATCGGATTTTTCTATTTTATTCTAATAGAGCAAAAAGAAGGGAAGATAAGAATAAAAGAAAGATTTAAAGCTGATAAATAATTAATTAAAAAAATCAATTATTTATTTGTGGAGGACATTCAACTTTTCTTAATTAAATAAAATATTTAATTAAGCTTTTAAAAGCAGAAGAAAGCTTGTGATAAGAAAAGAGCTTTAATCATGTTTTATTGAAAAAAGCAGAATATCTCATAATTAAATAAAATATTTAATTATGATATGAGAAGATTGCACAATTAGGTTAAAATACCTAATTTTGATTTGGAAAGAAAGCATAAGATATTTTTAATTAAATAAGATTTATTTAATTAAATCACTTTTATGAAATTAATTAAATGAAATATTTAATTAATTAGAAGAAGAATTAAAATAGAAGAAAGGGGAAATATTTAAACTTAATTAAATCAAAAGATTTAATTTAAATTCAAACAGTGATAATTAATTTAAATAAATGAGAATGTATTTATTTAATTAATTAAGTGGATATATGAAAATAATTAAATAAGATAAATTTATTTAATTATGACAGAAGAATAAGATGAATGAACAATATAATTAAATTAATTAAATTTAATCATATGTAGAGGATTTTAGAAAATTAATTAAATAATAAATATTTAATTAATTACCAGGATTATAGACATGACCATTTTTATGCATATACAGCAGGACATTGCAAAAATCGTTGTGTTCGACTTCATCGATTATTTCATAGAAGACTATTGTAAAAAATTGTTGCCTTTGGCTTTGTCACTAGTTTGATAGCGAGCTGTTCGCAAACCGTTTTATGCCAGATTGAAAACTATTGTTCTCTAGAATCTATAAGTCCTTTTACATGGGTAGTTTGCATACATAGTTAATTTATTGTTGATGTCTTCTTGTTATATGTTTGTATCTTTGGCATTATACCCATTTTGGAGATTTTAAGGAGATTATCATTCTCTATGGATGGAGAAATTGCACTTAAATATTCTTTGTTTCATCAAAAAATATGGTTAGGGCTAGTTATTTGTTCATTGTTGGTCTATTGTTTTGGTTGTCTGAGTGTATCTTTAGCGTTGTAGCCATTACCATTGGAGCAATTGTAGTTCTCTCTGTAGGGTTTAGGGTTGTATGAAAGCATTAACATATTGGAGATAAAAATACTTTGGTGACTATCCAATGTTATTCTAATGGGTCTTTTATAATTTCTCTATTTGTGTGTAATATTTAGCGCCAGGCGATGTAGCTCAAATTTTCAATGAAGCTTGTGGGGTTATAGTGATTTTTACCTGGGTGCTTTGCATAGATGATTAATTTATTATTGATGTCTTCTTGTTTTATGTTTCTATCTTTGGCATTATACCCATTTTGGAGACTTCAAAGAGATAATCGATCTTTGCGGGTGGAGATATTGCAGTTAAATCTTCTTTCTTTCATCAAACAAATATGGTTAGGGTTACTATTTTTTGGCTATTGAGTGTTATTATAATACCTCTTTTACAATTTCTCAATTTGTCTATAATATTTAGTGAAGTGTGTGGGGTTGTATTCATTTTGTAGAGACTATTGCTACGTATTAGGTTTAGAAGCTCTATTTAATGTGGCTTCAAGGAAATTGCAGTTAAATATTCTTCCTATCATAAAAAAATAATGGTTGGGCTCAGTGATTTTTGTGGCCCTTGTTTATTGTTTGTAGTTATGGCTATGCACCTTTGGCTTTATACCTATTACCATAGAAGCAATTGTAGTTAAATCCTCTTTCTTTTGTTGTTGGTCTATTGTTTTGGTTATCTGTGTATATCTTTGGTGTTGCAACCATTACCATAGGAGGAATTGTAGTTATCTGTGTGTAGGGTTTAGTTTTGTATGAAACCATTAACATATTAGAGATAAAATTACTTTGGTGTTTGTTTAGTGTTATTTTAATAGCTCTTTTACAATTTCTCTATTTCTATATAATATTTAGTGTCAAGTGATGTAGCTCTAATTTTCAATGAAGCTTGTCGCATTATACTGATGTTTATATTGGTGTTTTGCATAGATGATTAAATTATTGTTAATGTATTCTTGTTATATGTTTCTATCTTTGGAGTTATACCCATTTTGGAGACTTGAAAGAGATTATCGCTCTTTGTGGGTGGAGAAATTGCAGTTAAATATTTTTTCTTTCGTGAAAAAAATATGGTTAGGGTTACTATTATTTGGCTGTTGAGTGTTATTCTAATACCTCTTTTACATTTTCTCTATTTTTCTATAATATTTAGTGCCAAGTGATGTAACTCAAATTTTCAATGAAATGTGTGGGGTTGTACTCATTTTGCACACATTATTGCTACGTATTGGCTTTGGGAGCTCTATTTAATGTGGCTTTAGGGAAATTGTTGTTAAATCTTCTTTCTTTCATCAAAAAAATATGGTTGGGGTTAGTAATTTTTGTCGTCCTTGTTTATTGTTTGTAGTTATGGCTGTGCATCTTTGGCTTTATACCCATTACCATAGGGGAAATTGCAATTAAATCTTCTTAATTTCATCAAAAAATATGGTTATGGTTAGTAGTTTTGTTTTCCTTTGGTTATTGTTTTGGTTATCTATGTGTATATTTGGTGTTATACTGATTAGCATAGGAGCTACATTCTTTGGCATTAAATATTATAGATAGAATACTTATGCAAAATATCCAAATAGGTCTTTGACCAGGTTTTTATTGCTACGTATTGGCTTTAGGAGCTCTATTTAATGTGGCTTTGGGGAAATTGTAGTTAAATATTCTTTCTTTCCTCAAAACTATATGGTTGGGGTCAATAATTTTTGTGGGCCTTGTTTATAGGAGCAATTTCAATTAAATCTTCTTTCTTTAATTTAAAAAAACAACAATGTGAAATGTAATTACCAAGGTGCACATTGCCACAATAAAACTTGGTGAGGTCCCTGCCAGCCAGGACACCCCGACTTACAAAAAAGGCTCCAAGAAAATTGTTCTTGCATCTGCCCCAGGCTTTGTGTCATCGTCTTCTCAAGCATTTTCTAAGTTGAATTATAACATCTTAAAGCTACATAAGTCGTATTCATATCTTTTACTACACACATAGCTTTCCTCTAGCGGTCTATCTCATGGAACATGTTATATGTCTTATATCAATATGCTTCATGATATTTACTTTCCCCCACCAAAAATGGATTGCATATGCATAGATACATTTACTAATTAGATGCATGTTTTATTTGTTCTTCAATTAAATTAGTTTGCTCCCTATTGAGTGTTATTCTTTCTAATATCTCTTATTACTCGAAATGGCTCTTTTGACAATGCAATTTAATCAATATAATTTCTTGCACATTTTGCAGCACATCAGTGTTAAAACCTCCCAACCTCCTATTGAAAGCAACAATAAGAAACCACTGAAAGGAATCAAGAACTCTTTCATAGATTGCTTGTCTTGCACTAATATGTTTTGTGCATTTCTTTTCATCTTGGCTGTTTGAAGCTTCTCATACTGAAGTGTTAATTTTTGTGGATTTTTCCTTTGTGTCAAACATGTTATATGTCTTATATTAATATGCTTCATGATATTCATTTTCTCGCACCCAAAATGCATTACGTATGCATAGATACATTTACTAATTAGATGCATGCTTTGTTTGTTCTTTAATTAAATCATTTTGGTAGCTGTTAAGTGTTATTGTTTCTAATATCTCTTACTATTTGAAAAGGCTCTTTTGACAATGCAATTTAATCAATATACTTTCTCACACATTTTGCAACACATCAGTGTTAAAACCCTGCAACCTACTATTTAAAGGAACAATAATTAGAGACCGAGAGGCATGAACAATAAATTAATCATTTATGCAAAATACCAATTTAAAACATACACACACACACACACACACACACATATATATGTAAACATATAGACATATATATATTCATGTATACATATATACATATAACTACATATATATACATGTATACATATGCATACATATATACATGTAAATATATACATAAATATGTACATGTATACATATACACACACACACATACATACATACATACATATATATATATATAACACATGTATACACACATGTATATACATATACTTTCTCACACATTTTGCAACACATCATTGTTCAAACCCTCCAACCTACTATCAAAAGGAACAATAAGTAGATACCAAAGGAATGAACAATAAATTAATCATTTATGTAAAATAACCATGTAAAACATACACATATATACAACATGTAAACACATAGACATATATACAAAAGTATACATATATATGTATATATACATGTATACATATGCATACATATATAGATCTAAACATATAGATACATATATACATGTATATGTATACATATATATATAAACACACACACACACACACACACGTATACACACCTATATATATATTAAATTAGTTTGGTTGGTGTTATCTAGTAAATGTCTTTTTAATAGTTATTTTATACTTTTGCTATTTTTCTATAATATTTAGTGCCAAATAATGTATCTTGAATTTTGAATTGACAAGTCAACTAAATTATATAGATTGGTTTAGGTATGATATAATTTTATCTCTGTCCTAGCTTTATATTTATTAGACCTAGAAGCACATCTAGATATTTATTTTTTCAATAAACAAGTGCAATGAAGGAAAATGCACATCATCACAACACATGGATAGAATGATTAAGGAAAACATATTTTTATGTTTTCAAAAATATTAATGCATGTCTAATTCTACGTGTATATATATGTATATATACATAAATATATGTATGTATGTTTCACTAATAGTTCTGTTACAATTTCCCCATATAGGCTCTATAATACTGAATGGTAGATAATGCAGTTGTTGTAATACAATTCCTCTATTTGCTAGTAGACTACAAAGAACGTGGGCACCAAAGTAAAATGAAAACCATGGCAATTCAATGAATGTGCAAATGTATATATGCAAACAAAAGAATAAGTTACGTAGCCATTGATAGTCTACAATGTCCTCTTTGTAGGGATTTGAAGTTAAATCAATTAGAGGGATACCAAGGGACTAATTGTATAAAATGTGTATAACACCAAACATGCACAAAGTATATATATGTGTCTACATATGTATATGTATGTATGTATGTATGTATGTATGTATGTATATGTATGCCATATATGTATGTATATATGTATATATGTATATATATATATATATATATATATATATATATACCTCTATATATATATATAATAATATATATATATATATTGTGTGTATGTTAATAATATGTGTGTGTGTATATATATATTAATTATGTGGATTGGCGGTGGTGGAGGTGGTGACCTTGATACGTGGAAGGTGAAGGTAAGTATTTGCTTGTGCAAGGGTTAATGCATTATGTCATTGTTGTATGATGGGGGTAGATGAAGTAAATGAAATATTGAATGTTGCAGAGTGGGAAAGTATACTTTGATTAAGTTGCATTATTGAAACAACCATTACGGTGTTATATGTGTGTGTGTGTGTGAAAGTATACTGCAAAATGTGTGAGAAAATATATTGGTTAGGTTGTATTGTTGATATAGCCATTGTGGTGCTGGTTTGATACCAGACTATTGTAAAAATTATTGAAATAGAGAAGAGTTCCCCAGAGTTTATAATAATGACGTGTACCTTGTCTCTTCAACAAAGGATATTCATAAATGTTGCTCATTTGTCAATAAGTATTGCACAAAAAAATATGAATCTATAATTTACAAGGCAACTGTTACATAGATTGGTTGTCTTGTATTAACATGTTACATGATATTCTTATGCCCTGATCTATTTAACTATCAATAACTTTCATGATATTGTTTTCCACTCATCTATTTGAAGTTGCCTATAACAAATTATTCTATTGTTCTTGTAACAAGGATTGTTTTTAATTTTTAAAATTCTATAATCTTTACCATGCTTATTTTGTTTGGATGGAATATGTTTTCATTTAGATATATTGATGTATATATAAATAAATATATACATGTGTACATATATATATATATATTTGGTTATTTGTGTTTTTTAAAATGTGTAGACAAAGGAAAAATTCAATCCATATATATACTTAAGGATTTTCATTCTTGCTATTTTATATTCCATTGTTTCTATTAAAAAAGATGAAGGAAACAAGTAGCAACATTTACAAATGTTTGCACATATAGGTATTTATAGAAATATAGCAAGAAAATTCCATGCAGACATATATAGGAAACCTCAAAGATTGTGACTATTTCTAAGTTGTCTACTAGTTGGCATTGAATGTTGCAATACATTTATCTTTGATTTTCACTATGGTATAGAGCTGCCAATCAGTCAACTATAATTGGAATATTTCTTTCCTTTAAAAGGTCCCAAAACTATGTCCGTGGAATCAGGCTTCGTGGATGGGTCTCTGGAGCCCTCAAAAATTGAATTGGTGATTGATTTAATGTCACCTCCTATAGGTCACACTATGGAGTCTAGCTCTTTGGATGCCATCCACCAGCCTCCAGACCATGATTCCATAAGCTTGTACTACTTTTCCATTGTGCCTATTGCAAACTTGTTATTGTTTCCTACCTTTCTTGTTATTGTTGCTTTATTGGCCTTTAGGTGTATACATATATTAGTATGTGTAGGATCGTGATGGGCCAAAAAGTGGTGATATGATGGGTATGTGTAGGGTATGTGGCTTATGACTTTTTTTTACCCAAAATTGATGAAATGAAAAAGGGTTTTAAAGGGATATTCTTAGCTATCGCCTATATAAATTGTGCTTTATTTTGAATTTAATAAATTATTATTATTCATTTTCTATTTGAATTATGACCAAAGTCCTAATTGATAGGTTGATTGGAAAAAAGCAATAGCTTTGAAATGGTATCACATTTTTTGAATCCAAAACATGCATCACATTCTATGCTTTGCATACTATAACATTAAAAAAAAATGAATTTCATGAAGTTTTGACCAAGTTAAGGTGGTTAGACATACAAGTTTTTATATTTTTTAAAAATTGTAATAAAAAATTCATAATTAATTATTTACTTGGAAAAAAATTACAAAAAATATGCATCACATTTGGGACATGAGTCCACTTATATCTAAAATATTATTAAAAAATTATCATTTTATTGTGGTTAGGGTGGTCGGATAGACACCTACTTCCTATTTTTTCCTTGAAATTTAAGTACTACTCTTGAAATTTTAAATTTTCACCAAATAGATTTTTTGTTTTAAAATAAACCTAGTAGTTTAGAAACTACATTCAATTTTCTATAGATTCTATTCTTACATATTTTTGAAATATTATAGACAAATTATTCAAATTTTTATGTCAAGTTTCCTAACTCTGATTTTTCTAAATTTTTAGCCACTTAAGGGTTTTTTTTTTCCATGATCATCTTGTACATACACATATGGCTAGCCATAGTAGAGGATATAGATATGGAATTAGACATGCATTGATCTTTTAGAACACATATAAATGTATCTCTTTCTAGCCTTTGTTTTTCTTACTCATTCTATCCATTTTGTGTGATGATGTGCATTTTGCTTGATTACACTTGTCTTTGTAGGCTACAAAGAAGAATTTGACTTTGAATTCATTTGCAATTCATTCCATCAATGCTGGCAATGTTTTTCCCTCTCTGGTCCTTCAAATTTTGTCCTTCAAAAAATTTGATGGTGATGAAGGGTAGGTTGAGGGATACAAGGTTGTCTTGTCTGATGGCCACCATTTGAAAATAGGAACCATTCCTTCTAAATGCAATGATATGTTGTTTACAGGTGCCTTGAAAATAGCGTCCCTTGTATGTTTAAGAGACTACATCTATAGGAATATCCAAGATTCAAGGTGGGTTGCATTATTTCTTGTATATTTTAAAAGAATCTCTCTTTTGTTTCTACCTCATTTAATCTGTCCAATATATTGTTTTGTTTCTTTTCTAGGGCCTTAATCATATCGAACTTAGTTGTAATTATGCCTAATTGTCAAAATTTTGGAACCCCTAGTTATTTGTTCAAGCAACAAGAAGAGAAAATGTTGGTGCCTAAATCACCTTCTCCTTCTAAACGGGCCCCTAAATTTGGTCGGTAGCTATCCCCTAAAAATAAAAACAACACTCCAAAGGTTAGCCCTACTAAAGCTTTGAACATTTATCAAAATGTTTGCATAGTGAAAGGGCATGTAACACATATTAGGGAGATGTATCATTCCCACAAACAAGGAGGTGAAGGGAAAATGTTTAGTTTTGACATTATATATATGGAGGGGACATAAATACATATTACTTGTTTTGATGATATTGTTGAATTGCATTACGATCAAGTTGAGGTGGGGTCAACTTATTTAATATCGAGGGGATTGGTCAAGGAATCCAATAAAAGATTCAATAAATTAAATAGTAATCTTGAAATTTCTTTGGATGAAAAATCAACAATATAATGATGTGAATATAAGATTCCCATCCCAAGAAAAATATTTTCTTTTGTGCCAGTTAGTGACATAAGCAACTATATTGATAATAGCTTGGTTGATATTATTGGCATTATAGTGCATGTTGGGTACATTTCAACTATTTGTAGGAAAGATGGAATTAAAACAATTCGACGAACCATTAAAATATATGATATCTTTGCTTCTTTCATTGATGTTAATTTGTGAGGCCCAAGTTGGCAAGAAAAAGGTGATACCTTGGAGTGGATGTACCTTTCTAGTGATATAGTCATAGTTGCTATCCGGGGTGGCTATGTAGACTACTTTAATGGTAAAGTTATCAACACATCAACATGAACATTCCTTAAGATTAACCCTTCTATTCTCAAGAAAAAAACTCTTAGATCCAAGGGCCCAATTAAAGTAGGCCAAGTGGCTTCATCTTCTTCTGCACCTCATAGGATGTATCCTTCAAATGATAGAGTTACTATTGCATTTATCTTAAACAATTTCCTCCGCTTGCCAGAAACTATTGAAGCCATTTTTAAGGCAACCATTCAAATTGAAAAAATTGAGTCTTTGTTATCTTGCTTGCCCCTTGTTGGTTAAT
The DNA here is from genome assembly GCA_007258455.2 of Sequoia sempervirens. Taxonomy (NCBI): domain Eukaryota; kingdom Viridiplantae; phylum Streptophyta; class Pinopsida; order Cupressales; family Cupressaceae; genus Sequoia; species Sequoia sempervirens. The sequence goes on from VDFB02000015.1 coordinate 472,980,810, forward strand.
GGAAAATAATGCAAAAGGAAATGCACACATGCCCATGATGATGTTTGGTTTTGTGATTGTTGCCAGATGGAAATTGAGAAATGTAACTATCGCTATCTTCTACAGTTAAAGTTGCAAGACCATTCAACCAGCCTTTGGTGTATTGCTTTTGATGAAGTTGCCACTAGTTTGCTCCAAATTATAGCATAAGACCTCTACATGTTGCAAGACAACTCTGAGTCTACAATAGATCCTATTGTTGTTATTAAAGGCCTTGTTTGTAAACCATACATCTTTACTACTTTGATTAGAACATAAAATTATAATTCTAAGGACTGAGTAAAAATACAATTGTCAAAGCAACAAAATTTGATTTCAAATTAGAGTGTAAATTGTTGCTTGTAGACATAATGAAGATATCTACTCTTGCTCCAGAAAAAGGCTCCACTAGCCAGCCTAGGCTTTGACTGCTCTTTTGTACTTCTGATCATTTTTCATACCCTTGGTTTTTAAATGCTCACTATGGGATTCTAATAATTCTATTTTACAAATATGTTAGGCATAATTTATACCTATGTTTGCATCTACATATTTACACATTTATTGACCTGCCATACTTTTATTTTTGCATGGTGCCTAGATTGTTTCTAGTTTGCATTGTCACTATGATTGTTCATTCCTGTTATATGGTGGAATCTTTAGTTCTTCTATGCGAATTCTAAAGTCACTTCTTTTCAATATATATTAAAATATTCATCTTTGAAATAGAAATAATATTGTGTTGCTAATAGTTCTCTTATTTCATAGATTTGGCATTTTCCTCAAGCGTGCACTCTTAATAAAATTTTAGTGAATTTTCCTATCATTGTTACTTTCAGATATTTAAAATTAGTTGCACGATTATATGATTTTTTTTAGACATTACAATTTCAAAGACAACTGAACAATTTATTTCCATATATATTTCAAATATTTTCTATACATGCAATAGTTGAGAATATATTTTAATATATACTAAATATTTTGTATATGGCTAATAATTGAGAATTTATTATAATATAGATTTTAAATATTTTTTATAAAGTTAATAGTTGAAATGTATTGCTGAAGAGTTATCAAATTTAAATATAAGTAATCTTGTTTTTTTATTGTAAAAAAAACAGTAATTGTTATATTTGCATATTAACATTCCCAATATAGAATTGCTAGTAGATTATATTTATTTCATACATTCTGTCTTTTTGTTTAAAAGTTTTTTATGTGACATTTGAAATCTGCATCAATGTTATAAGTTGTTTCATTATTGAAAAATCAGGAGTCATAAATTATCTATTTCATTAGTTTAATGAGATTATATTCAATTTAAACTTTCTTCAAATACTAATTACTTTTGGTTCTTAGTCGTTATTCACCTATAGATTTAATGGAAAAAATATATATGTGTGCTTCTAGGTCTAATGAATATCAAAACTAAGACAGAGATAAAATTATATTGTACCTGAACCAATCTATATAATAGTTCACTTGTCAACTCAAAATTCAGGCTATTTAAAAGACATTTACTATGTAACAAAGGAAACTGTCAAAGAGCTATTAAAAAAATATTTACAATGTAATAGTTGCCTTGCCAATTGTAAATTCATGATTTCTTTGCAAAGCTTATTGACCAATGAGGAACATTTAGGAAGATCCTTTGTTTAAGAGGTAAGCTCCAGGTTGTCTATAAAAGTCCCAGACAAGTCTTCTCTATTTGTCTATAATGTTTAGTGCTAGGTACATGAAGAATAGAAGAGGTGAAAAAATAAGTAACCCTAACCATATTTTCTTGATGGTTCAAGAAAGAATATTTAACTAGAACTAGTCTTATGGTAATGCGTATAACACCAATGATGTACACAAATAACTACAAATTATAAACAAAGGGAAAAAAGTATGTCTGTAGGTATATGTATATTTATATGTATATGTATATATATATGTGTGTATGTGTATGTATATGTATATGTACATGTATGTATATGTATATATATGTCTGTATGTGTGTGTATATGTATATGTATATGTATGTGTATGTGTATCTATATGTATATGTATATGTATAATGTTGATCTATAGAATTCTTTGTTCAACATTTTACTATTTTTTCCTTCCTCTTTATTGCTCTCAAAAATATATAGTATTTTATATATTCCTTTTTTTGCTTAATATATAATATGTAACGCCCCGCCGTGTGAACCCCAAAGGACAAATACATAGTAATTACAACACAATTTTTTTTTTAAAGTAACATAACATACATGTAATACACATTAAGATATGACATGAATTTCATTTAAGTAGATTCATTAGCACATACATCCCTTGGGGTACACGAGGAGTCATTATGAGACTGAGATCCACACAATGACAATAAAGAATAAAATCCAAAGATATAACCCATAACAAAATAAACATTAACAAATATAACACATGCATGATAATCATTGATAAGAAACCATCAGAGTACATAAATACAACATAAGCATAATTAACTTAACACATTGAATAACAACTGCAAATAGCCACATAAGGTTTAATGTTACATTACAATACAATGTTCAAGAAGTACAAGGATACAAAAGTGTTTCCAAACATAAATGGAAACCATACACAAGAATCATGATACAATTGGATAGATGAATACACCCTATCATAACTGGCTCCAAGACAAATACAACTCTAGAGTCGCAGCAACAGCACCAAACCGCACCTCTCGATCCTCGACTGGGGACCCAATGGGGTGCTTAGCACGTTCCACCCAACTGTGTGAGTCCGAAGACCCACCCCCCATGCTAGGAGCTAACAAGAAAGAGACCGCAACCAAGAACATCCAAATAGGGAACCACAAGACTCAACGCCATACAAAAGTATCATAAAACTCAAGAATTACAAAGACATAATCAACAACATCCAAGAGTCATTAAAATAACTTGAAATCCTAAATCTCATCACATAACTCAAAGTAATGACCAATAAACAAGTAACCACAAGATGATCATGAAATATTTCCAAATTAAACTAAATTAATACACATAATACAATCCCAAATTGCAATTAAACAATATCATAACACAATACCATAAAAGTACAAGGTCATAAATCAAATATCAATGAGATCATACAAGACCACAAAATACACCAAAGATGCATCAAGGCAATATTCACAACTCAAAATAAATCCATATATCAACAATCTAAACCAACTCCCATGACCTACTTCCAGAGGAACACAATAAAGTAAAACACATGGGCAACTAGGGAAGAGTGTCATCGCATAGCCTACATGGGTTCTCCTGGCCCTTCCTCCAAACTGAGGTTCCGGCCCCCATCTATGGATCTCCCAGCCCTTCCTCCTACTTGAGGTGCCAGCACCATAGGGTAGCTCATGCAGAGCCGTAGACCTCTCATGAGGACAAGGTCACGACCTTGCCAACCACGGCCTTCTCAGCCTTCCATTAGTCTGCGGAAGTACTAATGAAGACGAGGTATCCATATTTTAAATATTGTAATGATATTACTACCCAACCCTCCTAAGTTAATTATTAGGTTATCACTTGTTTACTAACTCACTCGTGGGTTCTCCTGAGCCCTTCCCCTTAAATAGGGTGCCAGCCCCCACGAGGAGCCACTCTCCCTAGAGACCCAACAACATAAAAACCAAGGGTTGTACCATCATAATTTGAACAAAGAATCATAAAAGCGTGCGAGGCATTACCCATCTTGCTAACAAGTACAAAACCAGAGGCTCACAAAGTTTCGTACAACCCTTTTTAAAATAATGCTACCAATACACTTGCCACTTGGAAGTTCAAAAGAATGACTCTCCACAACCAAGAGTAAAGAAAAATAATATAGCTCCAACAAGAAAACTTAACAATTGAAAAATGCCTCAACAAAAGGAAAAATAATGAGGAACCATCAAAATCAGTGATTAAGATCAAAATCTCGGCAAAACAGATCAATAAAGAAACAATAAGAAACAAGTACTCCCTTGCCTCTAGAAGATTTCCCATTCAAAGGACTAACAACAGTAACAAGACCCAAAGGAATGAGTCAACAGACATAAGGTAGTGAGTGGAAACATCCCACAAAATCATCACAATTAAATTTAATACACTTTCGATCGGTATCCAAGGGAAACCTCTATTTCCTCCTCTCGGAATACCCATAACTCAAAAAACTTTTACTAACAACTCAAATAGAACCATCAATCATGACAATGAAAACATTAACCGATTTACCACTTAGGGTAAAGAACCAAAAGAAAACATATGGGTTCCCAACGAATAGCAACATAAACTAAATGAGAGAAATCTCCAACTCAAAATCAACTCATGAAAAGTCACATCGAAAGGATCTATCAAAACAATCCATAACACCACACATTCAAATACAAGATATCCATTCATCCAATAAGAAGTAACTTGAAACAATCTATAAAGAACATTATTTTAAAGATCAAACATTTCCAACCTTTACAATATTGCGAAGTGAAGGTATAATATGATGTTTTAAGCCATAAGACACTAATCACAAATCAACAATGGTGTCACCTCAAATAGGGAAACGCAAAAGAGAAAATCAACCTTTAATACAAAAAAATCACTTAACAAAACCTAAAGCCACCAACTAGGTATTCCACGGGAGACCTCAATTTTCTCCTCACAAGAATCCCTTAGATTGGTACGAAATTACATTCATAAAATCAGCAATATGATAATGACAACAATTATCTAATCACATTCTCAATTAAAAGATACCAACCTACTCAACAACCAAAACAATTACAATTTCAAGATTCTAAATAACCGTCCATATAAGAACCTCATTTAATAGAAACTCAAATTGTCATAAATATATCCACTAACTAACAATCCAAAAGAAATAATTAAAAATGAAAACTCAATTCAAGGAACAATTTGTTTCATTGACTTAAGTTTATAAAACTACCATAATTAGGTCAACTACAATACTTAACCACGGTAAAAGATATACAATTGTATTATTTAAGAGTTCAGTACAAATGCGATACAACATTTAGAATTATAAGGAATTCAACCACCTATACATTTCTACTCTATTTTATCTATTAAATAAATTCTTCTTTGACTACATATAAATTAAAAATCAATTTTCTTTTATTTCTACTAATTTTAAAATCCATTAACTAAATCCTTAATTAAATACCAAAACATACTAAACATTTCTCATAATTTAAGAACAAGCATTCATATATATATATATATATAACACCTACTTGAGTTCGCAATTCCCAACATTTAATCTAAAACTCCTAAATTGAATTATTATTCTCTTAATTCTACACTTCCATTATAAGGGAGTACTATGAACTCAATATTCTAGAAAGTAAATGCCTTCATTAATTCATAATGGGTTTTCGTTATTCTAAGAGAAATTAATCAAAAGCAACGTGTTAAACCAACTGTCCTTCCTACTAAATGGCATTACAAATTATAATAATATATGTTTATTCATTCTAAAATATAACTAATGTAGCTAAGTGATTTAAAATCTCATCCTACAAGAGCCATAACTTCACTAAATACCTTGCTTCGACATTTTACCTTCATAATGTGGGTATATTTACATACCTATTCATACGAAGATAGAATACCAAATGCCAAACATACAACGCCAAGGAGACTAACTTATGATAATGCAACAATTAAGGAAGAGTCTCTGGTTACTCAAAGGAGAGTAATTTCTAATTTTATTATTAAAAGGTTCTACTAATTTGGATCCACATTCTCATACTAATTTGAATAAAAAGCTGAGATAGGTTAACAATAAAATCAGAAAGATTAATTAAACCTTTAAACTTCCTATCATGCTCAGGTACGCAGCTGAGACAGTTGACAAAAGAAATCAGAGAAAATACTTAATTTACTACACCCATGCAAGTCTAAAATTTGCAACTGAAAAAGGGGCAATGGTTTTAGGGAGGCTATTTAAATCTATACAACGCCTCAATTCTAAATGCTGCAATAGTGACAGATTGCCAAGAAAATCAGAAAAAGAATTTTAGACGTTGCAACTGAGATGGGTTGCCAATGGTTTCAGGGAGGTTATTTAAATTTGAACACTCTCCTAAGTATAAATGCTGCAATGGTGATATGTTGCCAATAGTCACAGGGAGATTAAATAAATTTAGATTACTAGACTATGCGAAGGAGCTCATCTAAACACTGTATCCAATAACATCAATTTCTCTCAGCTTCGACTGAACGGAGGTAATTGGCAAAGGCGTGAAACATTGTGTAGACCAAGAGAATTAAATAATCTAATCATTGGTCCTCAATTTCTTCACTTGAACAATCTACTCATTGACGGCATCAGAGAAGACACACGAACCAAGCTTCCTCCAAGTTGAGATGGCTACGGTTGCAAAAAACGTGAGAAGCCATTTTCCTTCAGTTTTGTGGATAACATTTGGGATTTGATAATAAAATCAGTGAGTTTATTTAAATCCATACACCCTACCATGATCAAGTGAGTTGTTGTGACAGTTTAACAATGAAACCAAAGAGATTATTAAATTGTCTGCACTTTTGCAAGACGAAAAGTTGCAGCTGTGAAAGGTGATCAAAAATTTCTGAGAGACTGTTAAATTCTATACAATGTTTCAACTCTAGATGCTGTACAAGGATAGGTTGCCAAGTATTTTAGAAAGTGAATACAGGAATTTGGAATTATCGCCATCTACTTGCATTATTATTTATTTAATTGTTCAAGTGTTGCAACTGTGATAGATTGTCAGAAGAAACGAGCAGATTATTTAAATCTTTAAAGTTCCTAAAAACTTCAAGTGCATGGGAGAGAGAACTGAAAAGAAGGATAAGGTTCAGGCAGGAAAGATGACAACTGATTTTAACCAGAACATAGCATAAAGCTTAAGATAATCACACCTTCATATTTCTCCTTTCGCAATTCCATTCAAGCCTGAATCTATGCTTGGCTGCTCGTGGGGTTCCAATCTTTTTTGTGCAAGCCTTTCCCTCATGCAGGATCCTCCCCCAAAGCTAAAATTTATTTTTCCAAATTCACCATTTCTCTTCGACTACCAAATGCTCAAAAGGTGCAGTTTCTTTCCAGCTTCTCTTGCCTTTTACACTTCCCAAAATCTTATCACGATTTATTTAATTAATAATCTATTCACTTCCATTTTCCAATTGCTTTCCTTGCATTAAAACACTTCAGCTTCCTACTATTTAAATTCCTTATTATAATAATGATCTTTGAACAACTAATGAATTATTAATTATTATCGAATATCATTAAAGAATACTCTTACAAAACAAATAGTTTATTTATTTATTAATAACTCTTTACTTATTATTTAAAAAAACTAATTTATTTAATTTTCATCTTAATTTCTAGTTTTATTTACTCAATGCTATTTTAAATTAATTGAGTACAAATTCCATCAAATATTATGTTAACTGCATATCCTAATCACACACAAAACAACAATAACGCAATTAAACACTTACACAAACTTGGAAAGGTCCAAACGGAGGGGCACTACATAATAACACTCCATGCAATTTGTGAGGCCTTGCTCGAACCTCTTCAAAACAATGGTGGAGTTTTTTGACTGCATGGGTTGGTGGTGGTGGAGTTGGTTACCTTGCTCAATGGGTGTAGAATGGTCAAAACCTTCCATGCACTTCCACTAGTTCGTAGATTGGATGTTTAATAAGTGTCATGTTCTACAATCTGCACTATCTCGTGCACGTATTATTGTTGTAAGTCATTTTTCCCCTATCTTTTTGGTCATTTCATACACACCTAACCATAGATATATATTTTGATAGTTTTGTTTTGTAAATTTATAATTTACTAGCTTATAGATTCACCCCTTTTCTTGTTGTAGGGCTAGATATCCTCCAGTGCATACCAAAGTTGTAAACTCACCCCTTTTCTTTCTGCATGGTTAGATACATTCCAAAACATACCAAAATTAGGTATGTCTATAAAGTTATTCCTATACATTGTATGCTTTGAAAAAAAAACTTTGTTATTTCTTTGATGTCTTCCTTTAAACAATATTTGTGTATTTCATCTACAAGATTCCATCTTCTATAGTTCTTTATCAAGAATTCTCTTTTTCTAAAAAGTTATTGGAGCAAAAAAAACTTTGGGAAAATGAATGCATATATTGGAACATACAATTTTTTTAGTGACTTTGCTATTGTTTGATATATGATGGAACTTCATCACATTTGTGGTCAGTGTTTCATGCTTTACCTAGTTCATAGTTTTCCAAGGGCCCATGAGGCTTCATGATGCCAATGTGGTGGGAAGGTGAGCAAACATGTGATTTGCACTTTTTCCTTTCACTGTCATATTAGGAATATATATATATTTACATACAATGTGAACTGTATATGAAAATCAATTCTTCAAAACATAGACGGGTACATATGTACATATATATATTCAATTTTAATAGAGGAATTGTATGATATGTATTAGAATAACACTTGTTTGTTACTAAATATTATACATAAGCATTCAGTTCCCATGTATTGAGTCCACCAGCTCCACCACTACCAATTCACGTAATTACCAAGTTGCATGTCACCAAAAAAAAAAAACCCTCACAAGTTCCCACTAAATGAGGCATCCCTAGTGTCAGCAAATCCAATTCACCACTAGCTTAATAGAAATCTTGGCAGAAACTTCAACTGCATACTTACATACACTTGATTGCAGTAACCATAGTCTACTCTACACATTACATTTGTCCATGTTCCTACAATTATCTTTTCATCTTTTGGGGAAAAGATATTTTTTGGTGAAATAAACAAGACTTAACTGCAATTTCTTCATCCATATAAAACTATAATGCTAGACAGCCATGCAAAATCACTTGCAGATTCCACGCAACAACATTTTTAACATAATTTTTTTTTTTTTGCAAAACACCCATGTATACTCAGTTATAGATTCAGGAGGGAAATAGTTTTAAAACCATGCAACCTCCCAGGAAATGGAGCTAAAGTTGACGATTTTTACAATACTCTCCTACCAAACCAGCTAGGGATATATATACATATGTACATATATGTGTGTGTGTATATATACTTAATCAAGAATCCAAACTACATTAGTGTTATTCTAATACCTCTTTTACAATTTCTCTATTTCACTATAATATTTAGTATGAGACAATGCAGCTGGAATTTTCAATGAAGTTTGTGGGGTTATACTCTTTTTTACATGGGTGTTTTGCATAGATGATTAATTTTGTAGCACCCCTCCATTTTTTCTCTTTTGATCGAACAATGCTCTTCTATGTATGTTTTATTTAAGTTAGCACCTTGACTATGGTACTTGGCTCTATTTGATCACAACTGTTAAGCAATGCATATAATTATATTTTGTTGTGATGGAATTTTACTCTGATGTTATCATTATGACATGTTTTAATTAGCTTAGCAGATATGTAATTAATGATGCTTATGCTTTTGATTATATTTTTGATGTTAGACTCAATAGTTAGAAAGTCTGTATTGGTGAAGGGGACAAGATTGTATCACTCACTTGTGAGTGCCCTACGATTCTGAGATTTCCCCTTCACGGTGTGTTTTGTTATATCATATAAATGCATGTTTGATATACTCTTTGTTCACACGTTGACAGGTACAGGACATTGAATCCACCTGATTTCATAGGTTTGAGCATGTCCATTGACCAATGGTAATCGATCGGGAGATAGTAGCTAGGTTTTTCGTGCCAACTCATCACCCTAGTCATAGTGTGTCGTCAGGTGGTAGTCGGGTTTAGTTGTTTTAATGTTGTCCCTTTCACCTTGGTTATTTATTTAATTTCAAACTATAAAGGTTATTAAATGGCTTGTGTAGTTAAAATGATGATTAAATATATCTGGTTGCAATGTTGAAATGTTAGTTATTTTATTGATTAATTTAATTTAATTAATAAAATAGTCTAATCTTGGATTAGATTTAGTTTATTGATTAATTAAGTTAATGGTGATAAAATGAATTAAGTTAGTTGTTTTTGCATTAGTGGATATTTAGATTTAAATTAAAAAATAAAAATGAAAAATATATTTTAAATTTCACTTTTTGAAAATTCATAGGTAAAAGAATTTCTTTACAAAATTTTGAATTCTTTTTAAGAAAAAGAAATTTTTAAATGCATGAAATTCCATTTGGAAAGAAATTTTATTTTAAAATTTTAAAAATGGAAATATCTCCAAATTTGCAATAAATTTGGTGGATGGGATATTTTAGGGGTTTGACTAAATTTGGGGAAACTCTATGAGAGCAAATGCAATTTCATTTGGAATGAAATTTTTCAATTTGTTGGAGAAAGGATATGTTGTGGCTTTGTTTTGGATTTGAAGAAGTTTGGATTTCTTGGGTGAGCTAGAAAACAAAATAAGATTTGGAAGTACCATTGGAATCCTTCAAGTTTTGGAGAAAAAACCAGGTTTCTCTCTTTGATTTTGTTTTCATTTTGAAAGAGTTTTCAAATTGTATTATGCTGTTGGAAAAAAAAATTAAATTATGTTTGAGTTTCAAGGAAAACCCATGTCAAATTTGTTTCAAAACTTGCAAAAAAACTTCTGTTGAAATCATGGAAAAGAAAACAAAGCAAGAATCAAACAATGGAAAAATAGAAAGAAAAAAAAAAAAATCATTTCAAACTAAAACTTAAACCCTCATATTGTGTTGGCAAATTTATTTTTTTATTGCAAAACTCCATTGTGCAATTGCACAGTTTGGCTGAAAATGGAAATTTTAGGTATATATTTATAAACATACCTCTGTGTATATATCCTATTATATATATATATATATATATACAAGTATATTTTATAAATATATTGTGTTTAATAGTTCTGGAAAAATTGGTTTCAAAAAAATTTACACGGGAAAATTTCCTATACAGGGGTCTGCTCTGTTTTCTTTGTATTATTGAAAATATTAAAAATGAAATATAATAAAATAATTTTTTTATGGGTGCTATGTGGGGAGGCCGCAGCCAAGGCTACACAACCACGCCCCCATGGAGGGGCGCTACTGTGGTAGCACTTCCCCACAACTGTGGGGAGGGCACTGCCACAAGGAGCGTCAACCTCTACAGGGGAGGTTGGGTGCAGCCTTGGCTGCATCCTTCCTTCCCATTGGGGGCCCGTGGGGGCTAGTAAGGGTTCACCTTACTTTATTTAAAAAAAGAATCATTTTTTTTATTTTTATTTTTATTATTTTATATTATATATATAATATGTATATATTGTGTGTATATATATAATATATTTTAATTTAAATAAATAGGTTTATTTTATTATTTAAATATATATTATATATATATTATATACATTAAATAATAGGGAAAGTTGTTTTTTTTAAAATTAGTTGGAGTATTTAAATAATTTGTTTTGTTTTGTTTTGAACATCTATTTAAATAGTTTTGAAATATTTAAATATAGATATATAGTTTTTTTGTTAATGATTAATCTATAAGCAGTAAAAAGAAGATTGTTTATTTTAATCAAATGACTTTATCTAGCAAGTTGATTTTGATTATTTAGTATGATTGAGAAACATAGAGATAAATCATTAATTTTAAATTTCTCAACGTTGCAAATTTAACTTCATTTACTTTTGAGTAATTGAAAGTAACATTGATTGAGTTGTTTGGATTTAGGAAATCCTAAAGTAGGATAGGAATTTGCCTGATTTGTCTTTCATTATGAAATCACCCTCTTTTGTGATGATTGAGAAAATGAATATTTAATTAATAGAGATGTATATGTCCAAATATTTATTTTATAATGAAATTATTTCTATGGGGAAATGGTTTTTTTTTATATGCAAATATTATTAGGAAACCAAAGTAAACCTGTTGATTTTAATTTATTATTGCTAATCAAATGTGCTAGTAGTTATTTAATAAGGGAATGTTTTTAAAGGAAATAGTTATTTTAAAATTATATGTTGTAAATCGAAGAAGTAGATGTTTATTTTATTATTATTTAAAAGTAATTAGGGAATTTAATAATCGGTTTAAATTTCATCTTTTGTATGATAGAGACGTTATTAAATTAGTTTTATTAAGGCAATAAATTACAGAATGTTAAGAAAGGAAGTGGATTTAGGAAATCCAAATATAGATTTAATTCCTATTGTATTATCTAGTTTTCACAAACGGGGATGTTTTGTGCGTCCCTTGAATTAAGAGTGGTTTATGTGTTTTGTTGCCTCCAATGTTTGGAGAGGGTTTTGACTTTTGTTGCCTCTAGTGTTTGGAGAGGGTTTTGGTTTTTGTTGCCTCCAGTGTTTGGAGAGGGTTTTGACCTTTGTTGCCTCTAGTGTTTGGAGAGGATTTTGACCTTTGTTGTCTCCAGTGTTTGGAGAGAGTTTTAACTTTTGTTGTCTCCAGCATTTGGAGTGAGTTTTCATTATGAGTTCCCCCTAGAGTTGGAGTGGTTTTATCTTGTTGGTATGCACTTGGGATTCCCTTGGTGTTTGGTTTTATTTGGTATGTTCTCAAGTAGAAGAGTGGCTTCTGTTAGGGGCTACAGCCCAAAGAGGTAAACTGGGAAACCTTTAGAGGTGGTTTAACCAAGTGATAACTAAAACAATATACTTAGAAGTTAGGTAGTTTTTCACATTAATTAAGATAATTGAGCCTCGCTCATGGACGCAAGGGCTTGTATAGACTTAGGATGAGACGAGAAGGCCTAGAATGGAGAGGTTAGCTATCTTGTCCTGACAGGAGGTATTTGATTCTGCATGAGTGAGTATGGGTGTCAAGCTTCGGTAGAGGCCACCAGGACAAATCATAGTGGGGGCCAGAGCCTAGGAAGATTCCTAGACGATATCCCATGACGAGCTATGTGATGACACTCTTTCTATGACAATAGTTGGTATTTTTTTATGTGTATGGTCTTCTTATCATACTCGATCTATTTTATTTTTGGAAGCAATGTTACTTATGTCAGTGGTGTTAGAGTTGTACTTGTGTTATTCTTATGGTTGTATGGTTCATGTGATTGGTTGGGTTAGTGTGAGTTATCCTATTTCTAGAGGTTGATGGTCTTGTCTAGGATTTCATGTTACTATCTCCTAGCACGAGGGGTGAGCCTTCAGGTATGACATGGTTGGGTGGAATGTGCACCTTAATCCGTTGGGTTTTCTTCTTGTTCATGTGGATGATATTTCTAGTTGGAGAGCTTGTGGTATCCAATTTATTTTCATGCATTATTCATTTCAGTTGTTATTGTATTTTATTCCCCTCTTATGTTATCGAGGTGGAATATGTAATTTGTAACCATGTTTATTGGATTTACCTCATTCGGGAAATGAGAGTTGTAACCTTATTGTAAATAATTGTTATTGGAACATGTGGTATTTCTTATGTTTTGTTGTAATATATCTTGTATGGAATGTATGTGTTCTAAATTTGTTAAGTAATTAAATGTTATGGTTTTAATTCATGTTTCTTGTTTGGGTTTAAGTAAACTCAGTCTCGTAACCTTAGGGGTTGTTGGCAATGGGTAGTGAACTTGCGTGTTATTTGTAGTTAAACAAAAAAAAATATTGCATTTGAGTAGTTAATTGCAATTTCCCTTAGGGTTGCGTGGCAGGGCATTACACATGGTATCAGAGCCTAGGTTTAAACACTGGGTACTTTGGGATAATGTGGAACCCATTAAGCTGTTAGTTGCATAGGTTATACTCTAGGCATTATTAGCCATGGCGTTGACCTAGGTGCTTTGTTCGTTAGTTTATGTTTTCCTTTTGGGTTGATCTCACTTGTTTACCCAAAATTTGTTGTGAGGTGGTGTAGGTCCGATGGTGTAGGAAGCCAGTGGAAAGGATAGGACCCTCAGTGTAGTGTGCAATGCACCGATATCCTTCCTACTAAAAGAATACATTATGGACAATTGTTTAGTGTGTGATTTTGGTGTGTTGTCTGTGGTGGACGACAACTAATTTTGTTGTAGTTTTCGCCCCTTGCATGTCTTGTTGTTGTATGCTTTTGTGAGGGTTAGTTAGGCCTACAAGCCTACCAAGAAGTGTATTTAATTTCTCTCCTTCTTGATGCATGGCTCTTTCATTGTGTAAAGGGTTGTGACCCTTGAGTGGTTCTTGAGTGTGGTTGTAGTGTGTTTGTTCCAAGTGCTTGTTGTGGCGAGATAGTCATAGGACCTCTTGCCTTGAGTGCCTTAGTATGGCATTTTAGAGGGTTGAGTTTTCCAACCTTGTCTTAAGTTGTGGAGGAATGATGCCTCCTAGGTCTTGCCTTACCCTTTAGGATTGGAGTGATTCCCTTGGTTGAGAGTCTTTCGAGGTTGAGATCGATTACTCCCCTCTATCCTATGTTGTGGGTGAGCACATTGGACCTTAGCTTGTTGGTGGGTTGCAGGTGACATGTGTTGCCTAAAATTACCCTTGCATGGTTTCTTTGCTCATGTTGTGGGAAGGTCTATTTGACCTTGAGGGTGCCAAGAAGTTCCTTCGGTGTATATCCTCCTCTGGAGTCTTGTTATTTTTCTTCACCATGCAAGTATCTAATGGATGTTTTCCTGTGCTTTACCTCATTGTGCAAGTGATTTCCTAATTGACCCTATGTGGTTTTGGAGTTGCCTTTACATGTTATATTGTTTTGAAATTATGAAATATGGTAATAGAAAATGAATGATCACGTTGTTAGTTCATAAGAGATTTGTGCATACTCTCATATGGTTGATGCATTTGTGTGATGATGAAACCATGATTGCATTCGTGTCTATGTTAGAACTATAAACATCTCTTGTCTTCTCTCTCTTCCCATTGGTTTAATGAAGATGCCTGTCCTTGAGTGTGTGGTGTATTGAAACCCATGGTATGTTGTATCTTATGAGAAAATGCTTATGTATTCATGAAGGTTTGTTTTATTAGATCAAACCTTGGGTAAAGGACCTAACTCCCCAAGTTGCATTCATAATCATGGAAAATGTATAATATGAATAGAAAATCATTTTTAGTAAGTAAAATTTTAGAGAAAAGGGATTAGTGAAACCATTGCATGTTAATGATAATTGCATAATAGGTGCATCTTGTTGGTGAGGCCTATAGTCCCCAACTTTATTGTTAAGTCTTAAGAAATCATGTAGATGTTAAATTATTGTACTTGGATTCAAAATGAAAAATGTTAAATGAATGTTGAAGTGATAATGTTGCATACCTTGTCTTGAGTTAACATTGTAATGATCAATGTCATTAGATTTCCACAATCCATAAGAATTAGAGTAGCTATTTCTGGATTAGATTGTGTGAGCTTTTTTGGATCAACGTTTCGGATCACACTCTGTGATCCATCATCCTAAAACATTGATCCAAAAAAGCTCACACAATCTAATCCAGAAATAGCTGCTTTGATTCTTATGATATTGCACTATGTGTGGCCTTGTGATGATTCTTGGTGATGTGTATTGGTGCATATGTGTATTATGTATGTTAATCCATGGATATGTGTTTTGGAGATTCGGTTGGTGGTTGCTTCACCATGTTGATTTGTATAGATTGATAGTGTACTTGGTTTGGTTGATTATAGCAAGGGTTGCTGTTGTTTTTATGTTGAGATATGGAGTGGTTCAGTTTTAGAACCATTGATTGTGTGTGATTTTATGGAGTTTGTACTAGGGGTATTTGCAGGCTTCTAGGAGTAAACATGACCCTAGGGGGGAGGATACAGCACCCCTCCATTTTTTCTCTTTTGATCAAACATTGTTCTTCTATGTATGCTTTATTTCTATTAGCACCTTGACTATGGTACTTGGCTCTATCTGATCGCAACAGTTAAGCGATGCATATGATTATATTTTGTTGTGATGGAATTTTACTCTGATGTTATCATTATGACATGTTTTAATGAGCTTAGCAGATATGTAATTAATGATGCTTATTCTTTTGATTATATTGTTGATGTTAGACTCAGTAGTTAGAAATTTTGTAATGGTGAAGGGGATGGGATTGTATCACTCTCTTGCGAGTGCCCTACGATTATGAGATTTCCCCTTAACGGTGTGTTTTATTATATCATATATATGCATGTTCAATATACTCTTTGTTCACAGGTTGATAGGTACAGTACATCGACTCCACCTGATTTCAGAGGTTTGAGTGTGTCCATTGACCAATGGTAATCAATTGGGAGATAGTAGCTAGGTTTTTCGTGCCACTTCATCACCCTAGTCATAGTGTGTCGTCGGGTGGTAGTCGGGTTTAGTTGTTTTAATGTTGTCCCTTTCACCTTGGTTATTTATTTAATTTCAAATTATAAAGGTTATTAAATGGCTTGTGTAGTTACAATGATGATTAAATATATCTGGTTGCAATGTTGAAATGTTAGTTATTTTATTGATTAATTTAATTTAATTAATAAAATAGTCTAATCTTGGATTAGATTTAGTTTATTAATTAATTAAGTTAATGGTGATAAAATGAATTAAATTAGTTGTTTTGGCATTAGTGGATATTTAGATTTAAATTATAAAAAAATAAAATGAAAATATGTTTTAAATTTCACTTTTTGAAAATTCATAGGTAAAAGAATTTCTTTACAAAATTTTGAATTCTTTTTGTAAAAAGAAATTTTTAAATGCATGAAATTCCATTTGGAAAGCAATTTGGTTTTAAATTTTTAAAAATAGAAATATCTCCAAATTTGCAATAAATTTGGTGGATGGGATATTTTAGGGGTTTGACTAAATTTAGGGAAACTCTATGAGAGCAAATGTAATTTCATTTGGAATGGAATTTTTCAATTTGTTGGAGAAAGGATTTGCTATGGCTTTGTTTTGGATTTGAAGAAGTTTGGATTTCTTGGGTGAGCTAGAAAACAAAATAAGATTTGGAGGCACCATTGGAATCCTTCAAGCTTTGGAGAAAAAAACAGGTTTCTCTCTTTGACTTTGTTTTCATTTTGAAAGAGTTTTCAAATTGTACTATGCTGTTGCAAAAAAAAATTAAATTATGTTTGAGTTTCAAGGAAAACCCATGTCAAATTTGTTTCAAAACTTGCAAAAAAACTTTTGTTGAAATCATGGAAAAGAAAACAAAGCAAGAATAAAACAATGGATAAATAGAAAGAAAATCAAAAGAAATTTTCATTTCAAACTGAAACTTAAACCTTGATATTGTGTTGGCAAATTTATTTTTTTATTGCAAAATTCTGTTGTGCAATTGCACAGTTTGGCTGAAAATGGAAATTTTAGGTATATATTTATAAATATACCTCTGTATATATATATATATTATTATATATATATATATATATATATATATATATATATATATATATACATACAAGTATATTTTATAAATATATTGTGTTTATTAATTCTAGAAAAATTGGTTTCAAAAAATTTTACACAAAAAATTTCTGTACAGGGGTCTACTCTATTTTCTTTGTATTATTGAAAGTATTAAAAAAAATTAAAATAAAATAATTTTTTTATGGGTGCTATGTCGGGAGGCTATAGCCAAGGCTGCACGTCCATGCCCCCATGGAGAGGCGCTGCTATGGCAGAGCTTCCCCATAGCTGTGGGGAGGGCGCTGCCATAGGTAGCGCCGAACTCTATAGGGGAGGCTGGGCGCAGCTTTGGCTGCGCCCTTTCTTCCCATTGGGGGCTCGTGGGGGCAGTAAGGATTCGCCTTACTTTAATTTAAAAAAAGAAACATTTTTTTTAATATTATTTAATTTCATTTAATTCATTTAATTTTATTATTTTATATTATATATATATTATAATATATATATTATAATATATATATATTATAATATATATATATATATATATATTATAATTTATATATATTATAATATATATATATTATATTATAATATTTATATATTATATATACATTAAATAATATGGAATGTTGTTTTTTCTTAAATTAGTTGGAGTATTTAAATAATTTTTTTGTTTTGTTTTGAATATCTATTAAAATAGTTTTGAAATATTTAAATATAGATATATAGTTTTTTTGTTAATGATTAATCTATAAGTAGTAAAAAAAAGATTGTTTTTTTTAATCAAATGACTTTATCTACCAAGTTGATTTTGTTTATTTAGTACGATTGAGAAACATAGAGACAAATCATTAATTTTAAATTTCTCAACGTTGCAAATTTAACTTTATTTACTTTTGAGTAATTGAAAGTAATGTTGATTGAGACGTTGGGATTAGAAAATCCTAAAGTAGGATAGGAATATTTAATTAATAGAGATGTATATGTCCAAATATTTATTTTATAATGAAATTATTTCTATGGGGAAATGGTTTTTTTTTTATATGCAAATATTATTAGGAAACCGAAGTAAACCTATTGATTTTAATTTATCATTGCCGATCAAATGTGCGAGTAGTTATTTAATAAGGGAATGTTTTTAAAGGAAATAGTTATTTTAAAATTATATGTTGTAAATCGAAGAAGTAAATGTTTATTTTACAATTATTTAAAAGAAAATAGGGAATTTAATAGTTGGTTTAAATTTCATCTTTTGTCTAATAGAGACGTTATTAAATTAGTTTTATTAAGGCAATAAATTACAGAATGTTAAGAAAGGAAGTGGATTTAGGAAATCTAAATGCAGATCTAATTCCTGTTGTATTACCTGATTTTCATGAACAGGGATGTTTTTTGCCTCCCTTGAATTAAGAGTGGTTTATGTATTTTGTTGACTCCAGTGTTTGGAGAGGATTTTGACTTTTGTTGCCTCTAGTGTTTGGAGAGGGTTTTGGTTTTTGTTTCCTATAGTATTTGGAGATGGTTTTGACCTTTGTTGCCTCTAGTGTTTGGAGTGGGTTTTGACCTTTGTTGCCTCCAGTGTTTGGAGAGAGTTTTGAACTTTTTTGTCTCCAGTGTTTGGAGTGAGTTTTCATTACGAGTTCCCCCTAGAGTTGGAGTGGTTTTATCTTGTTGGTATGCACTTGGGATTCCCTTGGTGTTTGGTTTTGTTTGGTATGTTGTCAAGTAGAAGAGTGGCTTCTGTTAGGGGCTAGAGACCAAAGAGGTAAATTGGGAAACCTTCAGAGGTGGTTTAATCAAGTGATAACTAAAACAATATACTTAGAAGTTAGGTAGTTTCTCACATTAATTAAGATAATTGAGCCTCACTCATGGACGCAAGGGCTTGTTTAGACTTGGGATGAGACAGGAAGGCCTAGAATGGCAAGGTCATCTATCTTGTCCTTACGAGAGGTATTTGATTATGGATGAGTGAGTGTGGGTGTTGGGATTCGGTAGAGGCCACCAAGACAACTCATAGTGGGGGCCAGAGCCTAGGAAGATTCCTAGAGGATATCCCATGACGAGCTATGTGATGACACTCTTTCTAGACAACAGTTGGTTTTTTTTTATGTGTATGGTCTTCTTATTATACTGGATCTATTTTATTTCTAGAAGCAATGTGACTTATGCCAGTGATGTTAGAGTTGTACTTGTGTTATTCTTATGGTTGTATGGTTCATGTGATTGATTGGGTCATCGTGAGTTATCTTATGTCTAGAGGTTGATGGTCTTGTCTAGGATTCCTTATTACTATCTCCTAGCATGGGGGGTGAGCCTTCGGGTATCACATGTTTGGGTGGAACGTGCACCTTAATCCATTGGGTTTTCTTCTTGTTCACATGGACAAGATTTATAGTTGGAGAGCTCGTGGGATCCAGTATATTTTCATGCCTTATTCATTTCAGTTGTTATTGTATTTTATTCCCCTCTTATGTTATTGAGGTGGAAGATGTAATTTGTAACCATGTTTATTGGATTTACCTCATTCAGGAAATGAGAGTTGTAACTTTATTGTAAATAATTGTTATTGGAACATGTGGTATTTCTTATGCTTTGTTGTAATATATCTTGTATGGAATGTATGTGAACATTCTTAATTTGTTAAGTAATTAAATGTTATGGTTTTAATTCATGTTTCTTGTTTGGGTTTAAGTAAACTCATTCTCGTAACCTTAGGGGTTGTTGGCAATGGGTAGTGAACTTGCATGTTATTTGTACTTAAACAAAAAAAAATTATTGCATTTGAGTAGTTAATTGCAACTTTCCCTAGGGTTGCATGGTTGGGCATTACAAATTGATTGTTAATGTCTTCTTGTTATATGTTTTTATCTTTGACGTTATACCCATCTTGGAGACTTCAAAGAGATTATTGCTCTTTGCGGGTGTAGGAATTGTAGTTAAATCATTATTTACAAAGTATCCATTCTTTCCAATCTCAATTATTTAATCATCAAGGATTTTAAAAAATATCCATTTGAAATCACTTACAGATTCTACAACACCATAGTTTCAAAACCCTACAATATACTAAACAATGGAGGCAAATGCTACAATTTTAACAATAGTTGCTATCAAACTAGCACCACAATGGCTCTCTCAACAACATAGCTTCAACAAAGTATACTTTCCCATATTGCAACATTGAATATTGTATTAACCTTGTTCGAGGATGCCAAATCCACCATATCCAACCCATGTAATTGCTAAGCTCCACCCTCATGTGGAAAAACACTTACCGTTCAGCTTCCACATATCAAGGACACCAACTCCACTACCCCAACCCATGTTTACATATAGAGAAATAGGGAAATTGTAACAAAACTCTATAAACATTGAAAAATGTGTCTATCCTTCCAAATTTCCAAATCAATTATTCAAACCCAATTCTTCAAGGAAACACCTATTTTCTCTATGTTATGGCAACAATTATATGAAGGAATAATCTATCCAAAATGCACATAACAGCACAGGATTAATTAGAAATTTTAGCTGCATTGTTTGGTATTCAATATTATGGACATAACATTTATGTAAAATACCCATGTAAAATGACTTACATACTTCACAACACAATGGTTTCAAAACCCTCATATTTGTTATAGAATAGACCCAAGGATGACTATTCTTACAATAGCATCATACAGAAGCAACACCACAATGGCTCTTTCAACAATGCAACTTAACCAATAAATTTTCTTGCCTTACAAAGAAAATAAAATGATAATTAATAGTTTGTTATAGGAAGCTTTGAATAGATGAGAAAAAAATAGTATCATGTAACATATTTGTAGAAGGAAAGCAGTCTATGTAATAGTTGTAAGAGGTATTCAGATGATACTTAAGAATCAAATGTATGACATTCTCCAATGTTTTCCTAATATTTCTTTCACAATTTTCCTATTTGTTTATAATATTTAATGGAAAATAGTGGAGCCCACTTTTACAATATATGCATGTATGTATATATGTATATATATATATGTATCTATATATGTATATCTATATATATGTATGTGTATATATGTATATATATATATATATATATGTATGTGTATATATATGTTTCTATATATGTATATCTATATATATATATGTATATATATGTATCGTGGTGCAATGTCACAGCAGGAAGTAAATGCAATATTCAATGTTACAGTGTGGGAAAGTATATTGCAAAATATGCAAGAAAATATATTGATTCAGTTGCATTGCCAAAAGAGCCATTCTGGCATTATGAATATGTTACACATACTGCATAATTAAATTCTCTATTATTATCAACATCTCAATACTATATGATTCAATGCTCTAATTGTATACTAGTGATTTTTGCACAACATAGACAATACTTATACATGCTATTTTAAACTCTAGTTAAAATTGTAGACTACATAAATACAAATAAACATAATATACAAACCTGTTTAGATATACATATGTATGTATATCTTTGTCTAGATATATGCATATGTACATATGCTTATATGGGTAATTTTATATATCAATCAGGGAATTGAATACATATATATATGTGTGTGTGTGTGTGTGTGTGTGTGTGTGTGTGTGTGTGTGTGTGTGTGTGCACATGTATCTTTTTATCTTTCAGGGAACTCAATACAATTTTTCTCTTTGTGTATGTTATTTACTACTAAAAAAGTGTTAATCTAATACCTATTATACAATTGCTCAATTTGTCATAAATATCTATTATGAAAAATTGTAGCTCGAATCTTATATCAATATGTTTCATGATATTCTTTTTCCATCATCTGTTTCAAGTTGCCTACAACAAACTACTCAGGGCTGCTAATAACAACCACAGAGCCCCCTAGCTGCATAGATTCAAATAGAAGCCAAGTCTTTCACCATGTCAAATTTTTTGTTTAAACAAGTCAATTCTTATAGAGATTTCTTCTCTTGTATCAATATGTTTCTTGTGGGTTTTGGTCATCTCTCATTTATCTCTAATTCTTAAAGTTCTTTCCTAATACTTCTTTTACAATTTCTCTATTTTATCTACTTGTTTGTATTATGAATTAACAAGCCAACTATCCCATAGATTGCTTGTTTTGTTTCAATATTTTTTATGACATTCTTTTTCCCCTGTCCCCTAAAGCAAAATGTCCATTATGTATCAGTAGGGAGCCTATGTAATAATTGACGTCTCAATTCGTTGACCATTTTTACTATATTCTTCCTTAGTTTGCAGTTGTCTTTTTAATATAGGTTCTATTTAAACTTGAATTATGAAGTTAGATGGTCCTTTCTACTTATTGTCCATTCTTCTATATATTCCATTTACCCATCTTCTTCTAACCATCTTGAAATCCCATTATGCTAATTCTTTGCCAAGATATTCATTTCCCATGTACCTCTTAGCCCATAAAAAACACTACAATGTTAAACAATTTGATTCAAAACACCCGTCTTTTTACAAATTTCTTTTGCTATGGTGTATGATAAGAGTCAATGGGTTTTCCATGGACCTTAACTCCTTTTTTAGATCAGGGGTTTGGCTAGAGCCCATGAGGCTTCATGATGCCAATATGGTAGGGAGGAAAATGAGCATTGAATTATGTGGTTATGAACAACAACCAAACACTGCTCTCACATGCTTCTGAGTAGACAAACAATATGTTGATAGTGTCACACTATTTATCCCTGGAAGCACATTAGAATGGTTTCTGTTGCTCCATTCCACTAAACCATTTAGAATTTCATGGTTGGCTTGGTTTTCATTTTGTACATGGTTACATTTTTTGCCTTCAAATCCCATGATTCCAATCATTGCACTTGTCATTGTTTCCATAGCTCTCTTTTTGAATTCTCCAATAGATTACTTATAGATAATTTCCTTACCAAGATATGATGCATTCAAAATATTCCACTTTATCTATTTCTATTTACAACAAATAGTGCTAACCTCCTTTATTCTATATGTATATTATTGTAGAAATATAGTCTACATTCAAGAAAATTAGTGTGTTGTATGGTCTCTGTTTCAAATTATTTCATCCTTTAGTGAGTCATTCCAATGCAGCTCACCATTCTTGAATACGATCAATAGTGTTTGTAAGTATGACACTTTCCCACTTTTAGTAGATATATTTGGTTAACTAATTGTAAAAATTATTCATTATTTTTAGCTTGACATTGTATATATTAATTTTACCCGTAACTTAACTTACTTTTTATCCTTTCTTCTTGATTTTCCATGATTTTCCACTGACATACCCTTATATTACATTTGTAGGAACTAGGATTAACCATGCAAAGGGATTCAAAACCCATATGTATCAATACCCAATTTATATAACAATTGACGTCTCAATTTGTTGACTATTTTTACTATATTCTTCCTTAGATTGTAGTTGTATTTTTAATATAGGTATATTTAAACTTACATGATGAAGTTAGATGGACCTTTCTACTTATTGTGAATTGTTCTATATATTCCTTTTATCCATCTTCTTCTAATGGTCTTCAAACCCCATTATGCTAATTCTTTACCAAGATATATCTTTTCCATGAACTTCTCAGGCCAAAACAAAACACTACAATGTTATAGAATTTGATTCAAAACACTTTTCCTTCCCCAAGTTTCTTATTGTGTGGTATAGAATAAGTGTCCATGGGATTCTACATGGACCTTAACTCCTTTTTTTGCTTGGGGGTTTGGCTAGATCCCACGAGGCTCTATGATGCCAATATGGAAGGGAGGACAATGAGTGTTGGTTCACATGGTTGTGGACAACAATGAAACCCTACTCTCATCTGCTTTTGATCGAACAAACAATCTATTGATACCATCACATTGTTTATCCTCAGAAGCACATGAGAATGGTGTTTATTGCTCCTTTCAACTAAACCATTTGCAATGTCATGGTTCACTTGGTTTTCATCTTGTACATGACTATTTTTATTGCCTTCAAATCCCATCATACCCATTATTGCATTTCTGATTGTTCCCACAACTATCTTTTTAACTTCTCCAATAGATTTCTTATAGACAATCCCTTGCCAAGATGCCATGCATTCAAAATATTTTGCTTTATCTGTTTCTATTTTTAGTGAATAGTGCTAACCTCTTTTATTGTATATGCATATTATTCTATTTATATTCTGGTAGAAGTATAATACACATTGAAGAAAATTAGTATATTGTACACTCTCTATCTCAAATTATTCATGCTCCTATGACTTACTAAAATGTAGCTCATCCTTGTTGAAGATGATCAATAGTGTAAGTACGACACCTTCCCACTATCAATAGACAATTTTGGTTAACTAATTGTAAAGATTATTCATTATAATTAGCCTCACATTGTATATATTAATTTTATCTGTATATATGCTTTTTATCCTTCCTTTTTTATTTCCTTTATTTTCCACTTACCCTTATATTCCATTTGTAGGAACTAGGTTTAAGCATGCAAAGGGATTCAAAAACTAGGATATGTTTTTGCTTACAAGTTGCAACATCAATGAAAACACAACAATATTAGACTTTATATATGGAAACACCATAGTTTTCCCAAGATTTTTGTTGTGTCATGTACGATGAAATTGAACATCTCCCATGCATGTTTCATCCTTCTCTTGCTCGAGGGTTTGACTAGAGTCCATGGGGCTCCATGATGCCAATTTGGTAGGGAGGAAAATGAGTGTGGGTTTTGCAGATTTACATATGATGTCATATATTTGTTGCTACATACATACATCTGTGCACAAATTCTTGTATAGCTTTAGTATCATGTTTCTCATGTTTCCTCAACACAAGGTGTACCTTCTAATTCAAGTAAAATAATAATGTATGATGAATCTCCATGATATTTGTTGTTACATATATACATGTGTACACAAATCATTCTAAAAATTTGGTAATATCTTCCTAATGTTCACTTAAAAGAATGTGTACCTTCTAATTCAATTAAAATAACAATACAAAGTATGTGTTTCCTTTCATCGCATTCACAAAATTACGAAGTAGATACTATTTATAACATCTTTCCTGTTTGGAAAACTCATTTGTCATGACCATTATAACTAATAAAAAAAATAACAAAATAAATTTTTAAAAGAATACCTTTTTCCCAAATCTTACTAATAAAAGACGTAACTATACTAATGGAATCACTTTTGCAGAAACATTCTTGTTAATTCAATCTTAGTGATAAAACACGACTAATAAGTCTTTATAAAAGCAAACTCGTCTAATGAATTTAAAACCATTCGTTGAACATGACATATAATTTTATTCTAGAATTTGATAGCCAATTTCCAACTAATTAATTTTCATTCCAAAACACAAAAATCATTTACCCATTTTATGCAAATAGTTCTTAATGTTAGATTCAAGTTTATAATACTTTACTATGCTCATATTGAATGAATATACAAAATAAACTTTTAAAAGAATACTTTTTTCCCCAATCTTACTAATAAAAGATGTAACTATACTAATGGAATCACTTTTTCAAAAGCATTCTCATTAATTCAATCTTAATGATAAAACACATCACTAATAAATCTTTAAAAAAGAAAAATCTTTAATGAATTTAAAACCATTCATTCAACATGATGTATAAGTTTACTCTAGAATTTGATAACCAATTTCCAACTAATAAATTTTCATTCCAAAATACAAAACCCATTTACCCATTTTACGCAAATAGTTCTTAATGTCACATTTGAGTTTATAATACTTTACTATGCTCATATTGAATGAATGTATATAGAAAAAATAATCTTTGCATGAAAATTATTTCGTTTATAACCTTAAATTGTACATAGAGTTCAAATTCATAACATCCACCTTCTAATACGAACTAAATTCACATTATTTCATATTTCCTATTTACACATCTGATTGCACCCTATAAAAAAGACTCTCCTGCTTCGCACTCCATCAATAGCCATTCGCGGTGCACTCTCCCGCTTCTTTCTTTAAGAAGTTAATCTTTCATCTTATTCAATTTTTTTTTTGTAAGAAATTTTTAAGAATATAAAATTTAAAAAATAATTTAAAATAATCCTTGATCATGATATCTAAGCCTACTATTATCTTACGAACAAAACTCAACCCAAAAAAAATATAAAATTCTCCGTAGACATTATATAAAGATACAATTTACCCCACAAACAAAACAATCATATGAAATATAAAATCACAATCTACAACATTTAATCGTAAGCTTACCTGACAAGGTGGTCTTAAAAAAAAAAAAAAATCTTAAATATTTGTTGCTCAACATCAATATCAAATGTTTAGCACAACCAAATTTAGCCAAATAATTCCAAGATCATTGAATATATTCTGAGAGCATTGACGAATATATTCCGAGAGAATTGATGGAATTTTTCATGTTCGATTCTGAGATTGAATAACAATTGGTTTAACTACTGTTGGGAAATGTAATTTCTCCCTCAAATGAGATGTAAAAATATTAATTAAATTAGAAGTTTCTAGAGGTTCTAGCAGGACTAGAGATTAGGAATAAAGTAAAATTTGGTAAAGTTCTAGAAGTTATTTTTATGTCAATTAGGGTTGGACAAATTCTAAAATTTTAGGGTTAGGTAAATTCTAGAAACTTATTTCATGTCAGCCAAGGTAAAATAATATGTCAGCCTATATTCTAGATTATTCGAAATGTATCTAAAGTCCTCTATATAAGAGGCAGATGTAAACCTTTTTTGTGCAAGCAATAAAATACAAATATTTGGAGGAGCAACTCATGTTTTATTTGTGTGTGTTTATTCATGAATTGCTGAATTCATATTTGCTTATTAGTGTTGATCTATATCCATTCACCTCTATAAGATTGGTATCAGAGCCATAAGGAAGGATCGTTGGTTGTGGAGAGTTTTCCAGGTTAAGAGATGGAGAAAAGCTAATTTTAGTATTCAAGTGAGAATACAGTGCTGCTAAAGATTGGTATGAGCATTGGCTTGAGAATTTATGAAAGATTTAATTTTTTTACAAAAAGGATTGTCATAGTAAATCTATGTTGCCCTAGTTAGGGTTTGGTATATTTTTGTTGAAATTTTCAGATTACATAAGTTATGTTTAAAGAAAAAGAATTGTGAGATAACATGTATCAAAAATTTGTTGAAAGTGATGATTTGTGAAGTTTGAAGAAAGATTGCAACAAGGGTTTCAAAAGGTTACAGCGAGTTGAAGGAAATCGTGGAAGAGTGAAGGCAGGCGAAGATTGCAAAATTGAGGTAAGTTTATTTGTTTGATTCAATGGGAAAAGCTGATAGAGTAAAGAAAGAGAAAACAAAAGATTTAGAAGAAGAATTAATAAAGGTGAAGAAAGAAAATACAAGTTTAAAATGTGAAAAGGATTTTTTAGAAAAAGAATTGGAAAAATTAAGGAAAGAAATGGGGGCAGAAAAATGTAATCTTTATACAGAGGCAATTGAAGAGCTAGAGGATAAGTTAAAGTTTGTGGAACAAATAAATAATTTGCAGGTGAAGGAATTGTGCAAATTTAGAGAGAAAAATAAAGAGCTTGAAGAAAAACTAGAATTGTTTGATGAGATTAATACAAGGAATGAGGAATTGGAAAAAAGAGTGAAATTGGTTGATGATTTAGAAGAGAAGTTAAAAAAATTAGAAGAAGCAAATAGTTTGCAGATGAAGGAAATTACAAAATTGAATGAATGTTTGAAGTCAAAATCCATATGTGATGAAGATTTGAGTTTGTCAATTGATAAATGTGTTTTTACTGAAGAAGTTTGTGATAAAAAATGCCAAAATGATAATGTTGTTAGCTGTAATGGCAATGAAATGAATGTTGGTTTAAAGATCATGGAAAGAATGGGATACAAAGGTAGAGGTTTAGGAAGGCATGATCGAGGGATGAGAGATCCAATTAAGCCAATAATGAGGCCAAAACATGAAGGTCTTGGATATGTGTCAGGTAAAGGAAATAATACAGGTGTAACCAAATTTGTTAAAGAAAAGGACTATGTGCAATGTTGTCATTGTAACAGGAAAGGACATATGAACGATAGATGTTGGGACTTACATCCTTGTGGTATTTGTGGTTTCAAGAGTCATTCTGAAAAGGCATGTTAGAATAGGCAGTGCAAGAAAGATTCTATGGCAGATTGCATGAAAATGGATTGTGGATGGGTTTATGGATCCAGTTGGTAGAAAATAACAGGTATGATCAAGAATTTGTTTAAATATAAAAGTTCGCAAGTGAAAGTTGATGGCAATCAAGCAAGGTTTTTAGAAAGGCATAATAGATAATAAGTTTGAAGATGATAGTAATCATGGCAAGGTAAGACATCTATAGAAGGCAAGATTCTAGGAAGTTCCAGATTCAAGATTTGTAGAGTTAAATAGTTCAAGGACTGCCACAGCAGTTGGTCAAGGACAAAGGCATAGTCAAGGCATAAAGATCATCAAGATGGAAAAGAAAAGGATTCGAGAAAGTCTGAAGACTTGGTTGCAACCATAAGGAAAAGAAGAGAAAGAAGACAATTATCAATGGCAAAAGAGATTGGGGAATGCCACAGCATCCGTGGTCGAAATTAAGGAAGGAAAACCTCGATACTAGATTTTTTTAGGATAATCTATTTGATGTAGTATTGTAATTATTGATGTAATTAGTTGATAGTAGAAATTAGGGGGGAGTGTTGGAAATAGGTAATTTCTACTATATTCTAGAATCTTCTTATTATGATGAATATTTTATTTGTGTTGTAAGGTTGGCCGACTATAGTAATTTTCTAGATGTTTCTATTAAGTAGTTTCTAGATTCATCCCTATATTTCTAAATCCTCTATATAAGAGGCAGATGTAAACCATTTTTGCACAAGCAATT
>VDFB02000015.1:473010102-473061570 GCA_007258455.2 Sequoia sempervirens
TGGAGTCATTCTATGGGCTACCTTATTTGGAAAACTGACTCCATGAATCAAGTTAATTTGATGACTGATCTTCCTTATTGGTGGTAAACCCTCAGGTACATTATCGAAAACAATATCCTAAAACTCATCCAACATCCTAGAAACTTCTTATGGAACCTTCTCACTATCCTCCTTACTCACTCTATGAATCAATGCATAACACACATGCTCATGCTTCATACCTTCTAAAAAATTTCTTCCACCTACATAACAAATTCTAGCACTACTGCATACCTTTTCTTCAGTCTCCTTCAAGGGTTTCAACTTGTAATGAACCCCATCCTTTGTCAAGGAATAAGTGTTTGCATGGCCATCATGTATAGCTCGCCTATCGAACTGCCACGGCCTCCCCAACAACATGTGGCATGCATCCATGGGGATGATATCACAGAGTACCTCATCATGGTAGCTCCTGATCTTGAACTTTACTAGGCACTACTCATTGACCAAAACTTGGTGGTCTTTCTGCAACCAGGCAATTTGATATGGATGCGGGTGCCTTTCCCTCTTTAGCTTCAACTTTGTGACCATCTCCTCTGACACCAGATTATCAGTGCTCCCACTGTCAATAATGACATCATAACATTTTCCTTCACATTTGCACCTTGTACGAAATAGATTCTTCCTTTGTTTTGGTTCCTTTTCCTCAATCACCAGGGCTCTTCTAATCACTAGGGCTTCTCCTCTTTCAGCATCATCAGAATGTTCAGATTGGGCCTCCTTATCTGCATGCGCAACCCTTCCACGACCTTCTAGCCTTTTGTATGCCCTTCCTTGGTGTTGTGGACATTCATAGGCTCGATGCCCTTCTTCACCACACTAGAAACACGTTCCTCTAAAACCACCTCTTCCAGATCCTTGTCCATATCTCCCTCATCCTCTACCTCTTTGATCACCACTATTTTGATCATGAGGTCGGTAGAAGTTGTCATTCCTTTGGCTTCGGTTGGTACCCACATCTTCACTTTTCTTTTCATCATCATTTCAACTTCCTGAAGGTCTTCCACTGCCCCTCCACTTTGACCTCCTCGTCCTTTTTGCTGGCCATCAAATCTTTTGTTTAGCTTCTCTTCCACCTTCAGAGCAAACTGATACACATCCTCAATGGTGGTCATTCTGACTAGGCTTAACTCCTCCTGAATGCTCGGCCGTAACCCATTAAGATAGCGGGCTACCTTCTCCTTATTGGCCTCTGTGTGGCCTGTTCTGATGATTATCTTGTGAAAATATTTAGTGTATTCTTTCACAGATCTGCTTCCTTGCTTCAACCCTTGCAATTTCTTCAACATATCTAACTCATAGTCCACTGGTATGAACTGCTTCTTTAGTTTCTCTACCATGCAATCCCATCTGGTGATATTTCATTTTCCTCTTCGATTTCTTTCCAACTGGACCTCTTTCCACCAAATACTAGCATGGCCCTTAAACTTCATTTTTGCAAACTTAACCCGATCTGGGTCCTCTATTTCCTCATACTCAAAATATTCTTCTAGCTCGTTGATCCAGTCGATCAACTCTTCCGGGTTTAGACTTCCAAAATAATTGGGGACTTCTGCTCTGGGTCTTTTCCTGATCTTCAAAATAGCCCTTATTAGCCACATTTGGTCTTGATCAATTGCTTCTTCTTCCTCTTCTACATTTGAACCTTCTTCCTCTCCTTCATCCTCACTTTCCTCCCTCGGGTTTAACCCTCTTCTCAACTACTCTTGTAACACGTCAATCTATCTCTAGAGGGCTGCCAGTGCATCTCTTCCACCAGCATTTTTTCCGCCTCGACCACCTCTAGCACCACCATGCCTACTAGGCATCACTCTTGGAGGAATCTTTCTTGACCTTGACCCACAACCACGGTCCTGGTGTGAACTGCCTCACGATTGGCGATCTATCCACATGCTCAAGAAAACATGGCTCTGATACCATTTGATAAGGGCACAGCCCGAGACACAGAAAATAACCCACAAACAAGAGGATAATTTTATTATTCAGAAAATGGAACTTCTTACATGTAGAGGATCTCAAATCCCCAAGTACTACAACACATGCAAGTTACAAAAAGCTACAAAATCACCTTTTCGCAATATGCAAGCTTGTCCCCAAAAAAGTTACCCAAAAATTAGAAACCCGCCCATAAATAGAGCTCATCTTTAGTTTGGAGCCAAAACAACATTCAAATTTGAGTTTAGGCGGTTTGGCGCCAAAAAATTACAACTTGAAGTTCAAGTTTCAAAAGAACATTTGCAATTGTATCTTCTAGAAAGTGCGCCAACTTTCTGGGGCCATAACTTTTGATCTGGGACTCTGATTCGCGAACCGTTTGAACCATTGGAAAGGTCTTGAAGTCAATAACACGCTCAAAATTGCTATGCCAATTTTGGCAAGTTTTGAGGCTGATCCAGGAACTCTAAGTGCCTCAAATCTAACTCAGAAGATTTTTAGGTGCAAATCTGAGAAACTAAAACTACAATATCTTTCAACCCAAGAATAGAAAATAAAAAACTGTAAATTGGAAATTTCATTATGATGAAAAGGGCGTCCAAAAATGTAAAAACTTCTAAAAACTGAGAAACTTGAAATTTAACCATTTTTGGGTGATGCAAGATTGCCCTTACACCACTGGATGCTCCTACATCACCCCTACTCATTATGCCTCTCCCCATAGCCTACTATACCCACGCTGACATTTTCTGGCACCTCAATCTGAAGCACACAAAAATCTTCCTCAACAACCTACCAATTTTCCCACTCACTACTAACAACCCAATTCGCTAACTTATCTGCCACATCATGACCACTTCATAGTGTGTGAGCTAATTTGAATTATTGGAACTAATTTATCTTTTTTCGAATGAGTTTAATAATTTTATTTATCTTCCAAACCTATGATTTACCATTTTCTATCACATTTATGATTATCTATGAATCTCCTTCTAGATGTAATTTTTGTATTGTGGATTTGCATGCCAAACTCATCGCAAGAAAGGTAGCATGTGCCTCTGATTCATTATGTCTTCCCTCCTACAATTTTTGATCCCCGAATCCCAAAATGTTACCATTCCTATCTCTAATAACACACTCAACCCTAGAAGGGCTAGGATTCCCTTTTGCTACCCCATCAAAATTAACTTTTACCCACCCTTCCTTAGGTTGAACCCAACCAACATTCCTATAAGATTTTGACACCTTAGCCTTTGCATTGTAACCACCTGCATATGGAACTTTAAGCATTGTTCATTGGTGTTGCAACTTGCTATCCACTTGGTGGAAGGGAAATTTAGACAAATTTTGTTTTGTTGTCGTTGCATTCACCGCCTCCATTATGGCCAGCTCAATCTTAGAAAACATAGCTTCTATATTCAGTTCTTTACTCTAAAATAACCTTCTATTCCATTCCTTCCATAATTCCCAAATTACCAATGAAGGCCAAATCTACCAAACACTTGAAAAAAATGACTTTTTCAAATTTTTACTCCATCCCTTAAACATCTCTACCAGTGTTGTTGGGCAGGGGGTTTTCCAATTTAATTTATTTAGTACATACTTCTAGCACTTATATGAAAATTCACATTGCAATAATAGATGATCAATTGTCTCTTCATTCTTCTTGCATAACACACATTGATTAGGACCATAGAATCCTAATCAGTTCAGTATTTCTCCCATCAATATTTGACCCCTAAGAGCCAGCCATGTAAACAAACCTGCTTTGGGAAGGAAATTTTTATTCCAACATAATTGGTGAGGCCAATTTACTAGCTTCCACACTTCTTCTAATAAATTATAACCTATTCTGACATTGTACTCCCTATTTTTGGAAGCACACCACATCAATTCATCTTTATCACCCAACAACATGACTTTCCTTTCTTTTAAAATATGCTTCAATAAAAAAATTGATTAGCTTGCACAACTAGATCATCCACTGATTTCTATTCCAAAACTTCACTACCTTCAATAGATTTTTTTACTAAGTAATCTCTCATGTGCTTCTCTAGTTTAACCACAACAACCTTTTGAATTTTTTTGAGCCTTTAATCTTCTTTTAGGGCTAGGAATCCCTCCCAAGAATCCTCCCAAAAATCTGCTTGCTCCCCCACTCCAAGCTGCCATGTCAAATGATTTGTCACCACTTCCCTACATAAAATCATAAAATTCCAAATAGCCGAACCTTTCATCAGATTTTCCATTGTAATAATCCTTTCCCAATCATGATTATCTAGATATTTTCTTTGCAAAATTCTTGCCCATTTATGATCTGTGTTTTTATACATACTTCAAATTAAGTTTGTACCCATGGCTTCATTCATTATCTCCCATTTGCACAACCCAGTACCCCCTGCATATTTTGGTTGGCATATATTATTCCATGCTACTAGTGGTGTTTTATCCTTATCATTGCTTCCATTCCAAAAAAAATTCCTCATCTTTTGCTCTACCAACAAAATTACTTTTAATGGTAATTTAAAACACATCATAGAGTCTCTTGGTATGGCTGAAATAACAGATTTTAACATTAAAATACACCTTGTTGAAGTAATCCATCTTCCTTTCCAACCTTCCAATTTTCCTAAGAAATGGTCCACTAATTGCGACCAAAGATTAGACTTACAACCCCCCACAAACAGAGGCGTACCTAAAATTTTACCTAGAAACTTGCCAACCTTGATGCTAAGAATTCTACCAATCTCTATTTGTTTGTCCAACTTTGTATTAAAAAAGAAGATTTCTGATTTGTGTCAATTTACCTTTTGTCCTGATGCCATACAATATTTATCAAGATAAGCTCTCATCACCCGAGCCTCCTGCAAAGAAGCAACTCCCAATAATAGTGTGTCATCCATGAATTTTTGATGAGAACCGCCTCACACCTTGAGTAATTTTGACCCCCTTCCATAAGCTTGAAACCCTTTCCTTGTTGATGTATCTACCTAGCACTTCAGCCATAATGATAAAAAAGAATGAGGAAAAGGGGTCCCCTTGATAGATGCCTCTCTTTGAAGAGAAAAAACTTTTAGGACTACCATTCACCAAAATTGAATACATTGGTGTCTCAATACAACTCTTAATCCAAGAGACTACTTTTGGACAAAACCCAAATTTCTCAAGCACTTAAAGAAAAAGAAAAATCTATTCACATGATCATATGCCTTTCTTATATCTAATTTCACCAGCATTCTATCATTTTTTTTCTTTTTTGATTGAGTGAATAGCTTCAAGTGCAATGATAATCCCTTTCACAATTGATCAGTGAGGGACAAAGCCACTTTGTTCTTCTGAAATAATGCTACCCATAATTTTGTTTACCCTATTTGGCACAACTTTGGAAATCACCTTATAAGTCGTGTTACATAAGGAAATCAATCTAAAATCTTCAAAGGAGAGCACTTTCTTCTTCTTTGAAATAAGCGTTATGAGTCTATTGTTCAAGTCTCTTAGCAAAATGAATGCGACTAAGATTCTTCCACCACTCCCAAAAAATCCTCCTTCACAATATCCTAGAAGGTTTGATAGAATCTTGTTGGAAATCCATCCAAACCAAGGGCTTTGTCCCTACCTAGCTGAAAAATAGCAACATGAACTTCCTCCATTGTCATGTCCCTTTTAAGGAACTAATTTTGTTGTTCATTCAACACCTTTGGTATGGCATTGATCAACTCGATATCTTGCAATTCCTGAGGGTTCTAATCACCATTCAAAAAAAATTTGAAATACCTAACAGCCTCATCATTAATCTCCTTAGATTTCGATAGCATCTCCCCCTTCTCATTCTTAATCATAGATATGTGATTTTTGTTGCTTCTGACTTTAACTGCATTATGAAAATACTTAGTATTTCATTCATCTTATTTTAGCCAAAATTCTTGAGATTTTTTATCCCAAAAGCTTTCTTCACACACTAATACTTCAGCTTACTCACTATTCAATTATTTCTCTCTAGTGAAATCAAATACATCCATACCTGCTTGTATTACTTTCACATGTAACTGTTCCTATGTGGTGGATATGTTAGTATCAAAGTAAAACAATAAAAACACACCAATGAAACATTAAACTAAAGAAAGCTAAATAAAATATGAAATCAAAGAGAATTCAAACAAAACTTCTTCAGAACCATTCCATTGTTCTCTATCTCCAGTGATTCTCTTGAAGCTGCTGCTCTCAGATTGTGTAAGAAAAGCTTCTTAGAATGGAAACCTACAGAACGAGTATGCAAAAGGGAGAATACTTCTCTATCCTATATGCTGGTGGAGTGAAATGTTGATACAGATATGCACAGGGGTTGTAGATTATGCACAGGGGCTGTGGATTATGGATGCTATGATATGAGGTGGATAGGCTATGATATGGAATTCTAATATGCTAAGCTATGCTATGCTATGATTCTAAAGGCTATGGATGCTGGAAATCTAATTGACTATAGTTTTCCTGTATGAAAGCTTCTATGTTTTGTAGAGACCTGACAGTCCCTTTTATAGATTTTCACAGGCAAGAGCCTGGCTGGCAAAGATCAATGGTTGTGAGATTGTCTGGTAATTTTGAATGGTGAGAGATGGAGGTTGAAAAGAAGATGGAAGATGTTGGGAGGTTGGAGAGAAGAATGGAGGCTTGTCTTCAACCCACGGGAACAAGCTTGCTCAGGAATAGAGGAATTTAATTTTATGTTTTGGAAGTTTGTTTCATGGTTGTTGAAGATAATCCAAATTAATTAAATAAATAAATTTATTTAATTTTGTGTGAGTTTGAGGAAATTAAATATTTTTGAAATATTTAATTTTAGAACTATAGAAGACTTAATTAAATATTTAGAATATTTAATTGCAAATAGACTTTTGAACAATTAATTAAATATTTGGAATATTTAATTATGAATGGAATTTAGAGGATTTAATTAAATATTTGGAATATTTAATTGTGAATGGAATTTAGAGGAAAAGAATATTTAACCTTTATTTGAATAAAATATTCAAGCCAAGATTAAATGATAATTAATATAAATAAATCATAATGTTTATTTAATTAATTAAGAAATGAATAAGAAAAGTGATTAAATAAACTTATTTATTTAATCGAAATGAAAGAATGAACAATATAAATAAATTATTTTAGATTTATTTATACGCATATCGAATTCAGAGATTTAATTAAATATTAAAAATATTTAATTAATTACCAGACTATTGTGATGTGACCATTTTTAGATGTATACAGTTCCAACTCCTCAATTCAATCTTTTTCAGCAAAAATATTTTTTAAATGATGCTTATTCCACTCCCGCAATTTAAATTTAAAATATATTGCAATTTCTTGAAAAACCTAAAAGCTTTGGTAGCAATGTAAAAGGGAGCCTCTATCCACCATTCGGCCATTAAAAACTTTAGTTCTTCATCCCTAAGCCACATATTTTTGAACTTAAAAGGACAACGCACTGGGGGGTCATCGAAAGTAAGCGAAAGTGAAATAGGATAATGATTAGATTCTACCACTATGTGGATATGATATTCTACAATAAAAGGGCTCTTACCCTAGTTTCCAATAATAAAGAAACAATCAATTTTTGCAGCAATGTTAGTAAATCCCTTACACCTGTTTGTTCAAGTAAACATCCCATTTTTCAACACCACCTCCTGCAACCCATTTAAGGTCACAAAATGCTGAAAATCTAATTGGACAATGTTGGGACTACCATAACCCCCCCATTTTTTTGTTACTAACAATGTGGCATTAAAATCACCCCCAATTATCATTAGCACATCCCCTGAGGATTTAATTACAGAAGATAACTATATCAATGGATTTATTTTGAGGATTAGATTCAAGTTATCAAATCAATGAAAAAGACAAAACCCAAAGTAATTACAAAGAACAAAGGAAGCAAATGTAAATGAAACAATTATACCAAATAGTTGTTGCAGCCTCCATGATTCACCTTTGTAACACCTCCTTGCTTGTTGGTTGACGTGTTGCCCTAAGATTTGAGGAGTGAGCAATCTGCAAATAAATGTCTATGTCCTACACCAAGCTTTGAAGGATTTGCAAAAATGCCTAATGCCTATGTCTATGACAAAAATAACTCTAAAATGCCAAATTAATCTAAGTATTAATATCCTAGAATATTGTAATCTATGTGTGTCTAATGTCTAAAATATTGCCTAATGCAAAAATGAGAGGAAAATAACATTTTATAGAAAATGCCATTTTGAACGGATGGACGAGATTGACTTCTAACAGAGACCTAAAATAAGCGGACAAGATTTAATTTGATAATCCCTAATCAAGGTTAGGGAAAAATCCTTAAGTGAGTGGTCGAGATGCTATATGAGAAAATCAAATCGGCAGTGGAGAATAAATGAGATAATCAATTTAGAAAATAAAGATTTTCGAAAATCAAGAAGATAAAGACTGCCTGATTTGTGAGATTCGAAAAATCAAGCAGATAAGAGTTGGACCGAAGATCAAATTTGGAAAATCAAGAATCTGCCTGATTATTTGATTTTTGGAAGATTAGTTACCATTTTGAATTAAATTAATTCAAAATAATGATTTTGTGAGACAATAAATAATCATTTTCAGATTATTTACCAAAATGGACTGACAGTTAAGAAAGTGATGACATTTTAAATAATTTCATTTATTTAAAATGAGAGGAATATTAATTTTGACAATTAAATAATTAAAGATAATTATTTAATTTAGCAGATAAGATTAATTAATTAAATAAATTAATCAATTAATTTAATTATGACAGTTAGTGACATATTAAATAAATAAATAAAACTTATTTATTTAATAATCAGGAAGAAATATATGACAAAGGGTAATTAAATAAATTAAGAAATTTATTTAATTAAGGGAAGTCTTAGATAATTAATGACATATTTAATAAATAAATAAAATTTATTTATTTAATAATCATGAAGAATACAAATACATGAATTAATTAAACAATTATAAATTATTTAATTAATAGTCAAATGTGGACCAAGGACATAATTAAATGTCATAATTATGCTAGGGCGAAAGTGGTAAAAAATGAAGCTTGCAGGCCTAGGTTATTTTTAGGTGTCTACATTTTGCCCCTCTTTGTCATAATGTAGCATGTCGCATTGTGACAAAGAAAATAAGTCAAAAATATGCCCCAGTGCAAAATAAGATGAGGAAGAATGACGAGGAGGTAGTGGTATGCCCCCTCGAGAGGATAGATAGGTTCCAAGAACATTGGTGTGCCCTCAAAATTGGTGAGAAGACTAGAATATGAAGAGACAAAGAAATGTTAGTGCAAAAGATATGGATGATGATACTGATGCAATACCTATATGAGATGAGCGAGAGAAGATGATAAGACAAAAGGAAATGCATGTTAGTTCCTAGACCAAATCCTTCAAAGCCTGACCATAGGACTTTAATATTTATTGCTCTTAATAATCATTGGGCATTAAAAATGACACAAATGGACAACAAACACAATGGTATGACATAGACCAAGGTGTGCAATGTCATCCACTTGAAAAATAGATAGTCACAGACAAGGAATGTCCTAACTCATACTAAGGGCGAAGTTGCCCCAGTCTTTTTTTCAAGACAATCCATAGACAACAGTCAAAGAAAATAAAATAGACCAGGATACATCATCGCACCTCTAAATCCTTCATGGGACATCCTCGAGGTAGCTAGTAACATGACCAAAAAGAAAAGACAGTAAAAGGATAAGACAAAATAGCCAAGATAGTCAAAAGATAAGACAAGATAGACCAGAAAGATTAACAACCATTTTTTTTTGTTTGCCAAAGATTGAATTCTTTCCAGTTTGACAGTTTTGACAGTTTAAGAGTTTTTCCAATTTGACGGTGTTGACAGTTTCACGGGGCCTATTGTCAGGAAGGACACATCCTGAAAAGGAAAAAGACATTTTGATGAGGTCTAACTTCAAGAAGGACACATCTTGAAGACGACCAAAGAGTGATGAGACTAACATTGTTTTGACTAATATTTTTTGGCAACTTGACTGATGTTGACTATATGATTGATTGGACTGTGTTGTCTAATTTTGACTAATTTTGACATTGACGTTTCAAATGACTGTCTTGTGTCTGAGTTTAACTACATCTGACTTATTTGATCGATGTGACAATTGTGACAAATGTCATGATTTTATTTGGACCAACCTAAAAGGACTGACCTAATGTCTCGGGGACTCATCGACTGATGGCCTTGCCTACGTAGCAAATGCGCAGAGATAACATAGTTCGACAATGACATAAACTAACTGACATGACTAACTTTTACTCCATTTTTAGGATTTTGACATTGATTTGGATGTTTTTGTGTTTTTCTTTAAGATGTTTTATGATTTTTAGGTCTTTTTTCAAGACATTTTATGATGTTTTTGGTTTTTCTTCAAGACATTTTATGATGTTTTTGTCTTTTTGTCATTTTAGAGGATCATGAAAAATGCATGTGACTGATGCCTACACATGAGAATCCAAGGACAAACATGATTGTGCCCCTAGTCAAGCTGAATACCAATTGATAGGTGATGACAACGTTGTTTGGTGTGGGAAGGACGCATCCCGAAACAACGTGAGGATGATGATGATAATGTGACGAAAGTATGGAGGTCTACAGTCGGGCCAGGAATGCAGTCAAGTAAAATTTTGGATAATTTGCTTGTATGGCTTAGACTCGTTGCATTTGGAATGACTTGGTTAGGACTAGATGGGATGATGGAGTATCCTTAGATCATTTGACAAGGGAAAGAAGATAGGTGACAGGCATGAAAGGATGAGAGGGTGGCCTTGGTAAAAGACGAGAGACATGAGACTAATGGAATTGTCATATGATTTTTTAGGACTATGTCGTATAAGGACAATAAGACTATGATGGTCAATGACATGATGTTTCACAAATTGTGTATGACTGAAGGATAGGCCTGTCAAGAGTTTTCCCAAAGCATGATTTATGTGTGCCAGTTTTATGTCAAGACCGAGGTAAGTGGAAAATGTATGAAAATGATATGAATGAAATGGTCGGATGTCAATGTCAAGAGGAAGGCCTAGGAGATGAGACAACTTGCCCCCAAGTGTAAGAGTCCACATAGATTATTTATTTTACACATGACGCCTGTTTGCCAAGTTTTCATCATGGTACTTATCCAAGGCACCTGTTTGCCAGGTTTTCACCATTGGATAAAATTTTTCTCTTTACTATTTTCTTGACTTTTTGATTTTTTTTTGTGTCACCAAGACGCCTGTTTGCCAGGTTTTCATCAGGGTGACAATTTTTTTACATTTTTCAATTTTTTATTTTTTTCTATTTTTGATTTTTTGGATAGCCCGGATGCTTTAGATAACCACTGATTGTTCTAAATCCACTAACGGTGTCGATGTAGAGACTGGCGCCATGATATGCCAATAATGTCCTGTCTGAAGGAGTTGTCTTGTTAGGATCATAGCGCTTGTATACAACTGATCGATGTCATTGTGATCCTTTCTAATACTAGAGTTGGCCTTATTAGAATACACACATCTCAATAGAGTGCCATGAGAGTCCTTGCGGTAAAGAGTTGCTGCCAAGATGTGACGGATTTGTGACGTGGGATTTTTGGACTTTAGGCGAGGTGTAGGATTATGACAGATGATGGTAGATGTGGAAAAGTTCTTTAGACATTTAGATGAATCACCTTTTATTCTCCAAACTTGGTATGGTGTATGACGGATTTTGGAGGGATGGTGTTTGGAACCAACACTCTTATATGCCTCGATTGATGACCATTTTGAAGGAGGTGAACATGTGTTATATGTGGGAGTCCTCGTCTTGTGGCTCCACATTGTAATTTACTTTTGTATTTGACTTGGTGTCTTTGTTTGATCCATCTTTCTTTGGGATCTATTTTAATTTCATTTGTCCACTTACCCTTTTGTTTGATTCAATGGCCTTTGACATTTTATTTTGATAGTTTGACTTGTAAGACATTTTTTTTGTTGGTCCCAAAGGGAAGGTTGATTCATGATGGAATGACGGTTTATGGTGTGGGTGGAGGGGGTGTTGGCAGTAATCTTATGACAAGGATTTCTCGTGGATTCCATTTTGACGTTTGTATCTGACAAAGTTGCCCCCAGTATCAAGGAGGTACCACTGACATCATTTGATTTGTTGTCTGAGGAATAACCAAGACCTTGATGTCTGTAATTTTCCTGAAGCTATATTGGTTCTAGAATGCCTTGCTCGTGTATGCCTAGTCCTTTGCCTTGATATTGCATGCTTTGATAGATTCTATTTGCGATGGGGTATTTGTTGTTTTGAAAGCAAGATGCTAACCCATAATTAGGTATGTGGATACTGTCACTTGTAATATTTTCGTCTACAAGAAAGTCTGCTCTAACAAAGATAGATGACCCTAATTGGTAAAGTGTCTTAGCTTCATTTTCTTGTTGGACATATTCCTGATTGATATCTTTGGTCTGATTATGCAACATGTCAAGTTCAAATAATTATGTTGGTGCTTCTAAGGCAATGCCAAAGCCATCATTATCTTTAGTGTCATAGAGTCCAATGATTTTAGCTATAACTTGATCATATGCAAGCATGTCCCTAGTGGAAGATTCTTGTTCTGGAGGAATATCATCTATGTGTCCCATGGAGTTAAGTGTCTCATCTTGGAAAGTGTTGATAATCAACGCCTGTATAGGGTCGGCAAGTGTTTGATCATGAATGGTGTAAAGGTTAAGGAGTGGATCATTTTGGACTTCTTGGTCAATGGTAGGGTCTTGGTCGAAGATGGGGTTTTCATGGATTTAGACTTCTTGGTCAAAGATGGGGTCGTGGTCAAAGATGGGGTTGTCATGGATGATACAGTCAGAAATAGAGTCATTGTCAAGAAGAGGTGTGTTTTGGATGTCATGATTATTTTGAAGGATATCTTGAATGGACTTTGAGATAGGGTCATGGGATGAACTACCTTGTTCTTGACATGAGGGTGACATTATAAGGTCATGCTTTGGGCTTTCGTCTTGACATGTATTCTCGGGTTTACACAATAGGATTTGACTTT
This sequence comes from Sequoia sempervirens, assembly GCA_007258455.2. Lineage (NCBI taxonomy): Eukaryota > Viridiplantae > Streptophyta > Pinopsida > Cupressales > Cupressaceae > Sequoia > Sequoia sempervirens. Next base: position 473,023,187 of record VDFB02000015.1, read on the forward strand.
GAGTAATGATAGAACTTTCATGACTAGATGTGGCTTGTGAGGGGATGACTTGAAAAGGATTAATGAATGACAGACTAGGATAGGACGTGGGGACTTGGACTGGACTAGTATGTGAAGGACAAGGATAGGACATGGGGACTTGGACTGGAGTAGCATGTGAGGGACAAGGATAGGACATGGAGAGTTGGACCGGATATGACATGGAGTCTTAGACCAGATATGACATGGAGTCTTGGACTGGATTAGTGTAAGGTTGACTAAAATGGGATGTGGAGACTTGGACAGGTTCGATATGGTATGATGTGAGGACTTGACATGCGTTCATAGATGGTTGATAAGGCATGTAGACGTTGACAGGATTGATAGGTGAAGAGTCAGAATATGACGTGGAGGTTTGGAATGGACTAGTGGATAGTTGGCTTCCCTTGTCAAGGTTAGGATAAGGGTGATAAGTGGACGTTTGTTGGGAATTAATGGCAGGATTTGTGTTAAGTGGCTTTTGGTAGTGAGGGTAAACGGATGGAGGACTTGGACTAATGGGTTGTTGGTACAAATGGCATTGATTTTTGGCTTGGATAAATTCTCTCCTAAAGTCAAAGGCTTCTTGGTATCGACCTCTACAGAGTAATTCATATTCAACTTTACTAGCAAGCCTATCAACATTTTGTTGAAGGGAAGACAAGGTGGTGGATTCCATGATGTTGTGATATGATAATGTTTTTTAGATTTGACAAGTTTGGACCTAGATTGTTGATGTTCAGTTTGTTGAAGTTTGTTTGAAAACAGTTGGAAAACACATAGAAACTAAAACATTGAGTGTATGTTTAAGGATCAAACATGACCCTTTTCTTGTTTTCACTGGTATTTGAACAAAAGGACACCTCAAGTAGACTCACTCTTAATAGTCAAAAGGTCATCATAGCAATCACAGCCCACATCTTAAAATTGCGTCGACTCACACAGCCATGTCACCCCCTAGAGGGCGCTCGTGTTTTTGTCTTTTCCAGGTGCATACTCAAGGTGATGGAAGTGGATACCAAATCCCCTGAGCAAACAATCTGTGGTGATTATATGGTGAGTGTCTTGGGGGCAGATTCTTCCCTCCCCTTGCACTGTGATTGAAATAATATCTAGATACTGACACAGCTGGCTTTCTACACTATGGTTCATAGTCAAGGTTTTCGTTTGGCGTGACAATAGATAAACTCCCTCAGGAGACCTCCCAATCTTTAGAACAAAGATTTTGGGGATGATTATCTTGCTCACTGCCGTTGAATATGGGTTTCCCCAAAATTCACTTTTGATTATAGTGGGTTGGAAAACCTGGCTTTGGTTGTTCCCACTTAGGTCGTTCCCGTAGGGTGAGTACTTTTTCCCACTACGGCAGGACTTTTAAAGGATTTAATAAAGCATAAATTGCATAAAGATAAAATGGGTAAGTCTGGTTTTTTGATCACCTAGTAAAAGGGAGAGCATATACCTATTACCCAACAAACACAACAAACAAAAAGTTCATTTTTAAACCCAAATGACGATTATCTAACTAAGTGAAGATGTTGCTTCACGACAAACAAGGGATTCATTTTAACCAACATAAAATAAAGTTTGGTGTCTACCCTAGGATTGATAAATTCTAGATTAAAGTGTCTATCCTAGGATTGGTTCATTTTAATCCCATACATGAATCAAACTACTGGTCGCGGTAGCGTCGGATCCAGATAACAATTTAATAAAGGAAATAACCAGTCATTTGCAGTCACGTAGGCTTGCGGTTGTGTTGTTTCATACTCCTGCACCTGCAAAACAAAATATGAGACCGTATGAGAACCTGCAAAATCATGTTAGGAGTTTGAATTTTTTTCTTTTGACCCATGAAAAGTAACCGCCAAATGCTGTAAACAAAGATTAGTAAAAAAATAAAAAATAAAAACTTAAATGAAAATAGCAAACTTAAAATAGTGATAACTTCCTCAAAACTTAACGAAATTTTAAGTGGTAGATATCCATGGAAAGCTGAAAATAAAACCTTCAAAACCCAGAAAGTATTTTCCACAATTCTACACAAAAAATGTTATAGGAAAAAGGAAACATGGGTTTTAAAAGCTAAATTAAAAAAATAGCAATCACTAAAATAGCCATAACTTTCTCAAATCTTAACAAAATTTAAAACCATTTGAAGTTCTGGAAATCTGAGACCGAGATCTGGAAAACTCAGAAAACGTTTTAAAATATTTTATTCGCCCATTTTTTTGTGCTCAAATGAAGGTGACAGGATTTCATATGACTTCTTGACTGTAACCTTCAAAACAATGAAAACAAACAAAAACACACACAAATTTCTATCCAAAACGTCAGGTTCACCAAATGTATCAATGGATTTATTTTAAGATTAGATTCAAGTTACCAAATCAAATGCGAAAGACAAAACCCAAAGTAATTACAAAGAACAAAGGAAGCAAACGTAAATGAAACAAGTATACCAAATAGTTGTTGCAGCCTCCATGATTCACCTTTGTAACACCTCCTTGCTTGCTGGTTGACATGTTGCCCTCAGATTTGTTGAGTGAGAAATCTACAAATAAATTTCTATGTCTCACACCAAGCTTTGAAAGATTTGCACAAATGTCTAATGCCTATGCCTAAATGACTATGATAAAAATAACTCTAAAATGCCGAATTAATCTAAGAATTAATATGCCAGAATATTGTAATCTATGTGCATCTAATGTCTAAAATATTGCCTAATGCAAAAATGAGAGGAAAATGACATTTTATAGAAAATGCCATTTTGAACAGACGGACGAGATTGACTTCTAACGGAGACCTAAAATCAGCGGACAAGATTTAATTTGATAATCCCTAATCAGGGTTAGGGAAAAATCCTTAAGTGAGTGGTCGAGATGACATATGAGAAAATCAAATCAGCAGTGGAGAATAAATAAGATAATCAATCTAGAAAATAAAGATTTTCGAAAATCAAGAAGATAAAGACTGCCTAATTTGTGAGATTCGAAAAATCAAGAAGATAAGAGTTGGACTAAAGATCAAATTTGGAAAATCAAGAATCTGCCTGATTATTTGATTTTTGGAAGATTAGTTACCATTTTGAATTAATTCAAAATAATGATTTTATGAGACAATAAATAATTTTTTTCAAATTATTTACCAAAATGGACTGACAGTTAAGAAAGTGATGACATTTTAAATAATTTCATTTATTTAAAATGAGAGGAATATTAATTTTGACAATTAAATAATTAAAGATAATTATTTAATTTAGCATAAGATTAATTAAATAAATTAATCAATTCATTTAATTATGACATTAGTGACATATTAAATAAATAAATAAAACTTATTTATTTAATAATCGAAGAAATATATATGTAATTAAATAAATTAACAAATTTATTTAATTAAAGGAAGACAGACAATTAATGACATATTTAATAAATAAATAAAATTTATTTATTTAATAATCATGAAGAATACAAAGACATGAATTAATTAAACAATTATAAATTATTTAATTAATAGTCAAATGTGGACCAAGGACATAATTAAATGTCATAATTATGCTAGGGTGAAAGTGGTAAAAAATGAAGCTTGCAGGCCTAGGTCATTTTTAGGTGTCTACAATAACTGCCCCCAAACAACCCTTTTTTGTCTAGTACCTGTTGGACCATATACATTGACCAGAAAAACTAACTCCATAAAGACACTGGCCTGAATTTCAACCAATTTCCAATGTTGGTTTTGGGCTAATTCGAAAACCTTCACACAATTTGGATTCCATAAAATGCATAACCCACCTGAGGAACTCACAGCTTCCACAAAATATCCCTGCCATTGCTTCCATTTCTACATTAGTTTATCCGCTCCCACCTTGTCTAATTTTGTTTCTTGCAGAAGTACTAGGTTCAGTCGCATTTGATCAAGCCATCTCTTGATCAGATGCCTCTTGTCAGAGGCATTGCATCCCTTGACATTCCATGATAAATTTTTCATGGTGACCCAAGAAGGGACAAGCCCTTCCCAGAATGCGATTTTCTTTGGACCTTAGCACTGCCAACAATTTCTAACTTAAGTTTATTAGACTTCCTTCCTCTTTTTTTTTTTTCTCTAAGTTTGATTTTATTTTCAGCTAATGCACTTTACCTAATCATCCTTTTCTCTAAAATTCCCTTCTTTGCATCATTTTCTGAATTGACTTCATCCTCTAAGAAGTTAGTCTCTCCCCAATCCTTATCTCCACGGCAAGGGGTTTCCAAATTACCTTCAACACAAGTTACATACCCCTAAAAACCTATATTTTTCAAATATTGAACTCTCTCCAATCTTGTAAATCTATCCACCTCTTTTTGATTATTGTTCTCTGCAGCCTCCACTACATTATGAGTAAACTTAGTAGCATTGTTTGGGTTTGCACTAAGTGTTTCCTCTACATTCATGATAGAATCTACCTTCACGTTGGTCGTACCCTCCCGCATATTTGGATTTTCCTCTTCAACCACCTCCCTATTACTTTCCATTATAGCATTTCCAATGTTTTCCAATAGCTCGACTTTCTTGCTAGGTGTCTTAGAACCCATTGCAACTTTTGAACTTGACTGCTCAATTTCCTAGATCCCTTCACTAGCATTTTGTAGAGATTTTTTTGTATTTAGAATCTTGTTCACAATGCATGTATTCACAGTTTCTTTCCCCTTGTTGATTTGGAGACAAGTCGACTCCATATGTTCAAAGCTCTTATAAATTTTACAATTTCCTAACTCCTTTTCAATCACTAACTTTTGACGCCATATTCCTTCATTTGTGTAGATTTCTATTTCTTTGGGAAATGGAGGATATGGATTCCAGTTAATGCAAATCCTTGCATACATACTTCCATTTGTTTGGTCCACCACATGCTCAGACTTTAAAAAGGACTTGAGCCTATTGCCAATTTTTGTTAACATTGCAAGATCCCAATATTCCATTGGGAGGTTACATAGGCAAAGCCAAACTAGGGTATCTTTTATTGTTTCTTTCATAGTCTCAAAATTTGAAACCCACTCCTTAATATAGAAGCCCATCCTATCCATTAAGAAGGGCCCATTATTGAGAACCCAACGTTTCATTTACCTAGTATCGCATTCAACCAAAAAAAATCCATTGGCTAGGATTCTAATCTTGATGCTAGGTCCCTAGGTTTCATCACACCACTACCTAACCCTCAAAAAAATATTTTTCCCTGCCCATTTCATAAAAGGGCCTTTTCTCTAAAATAATCTATCAAATCTAACTAGATAGGATTACCAATTTCAAAGGAAACAACCTTGTCATTTTTCAATGTGATGCATACATGTTCATCATTCTTTTCCTTGCATGTTGCATTATCCTTCGAGTGGTTGGCTTGGGATTCCACCTGCTTTGGCTTCCATTCCTTTCCTGAAATGCCTTTTTAGGTTGTTAAGTGCTAGAGATAAGCCTACTATAGCCCCAACTAGGGGATTGTGGCCTCTTGTAAGAGTATCTACCCTGATTCGGCCCATACCAACGCCTGTATGGACCATCCCAGCCCCAAGCACAAGGCCCACCATTTCTGAAACCCTCATCTTTAGTTCTATGAGGGTCTTAAAACTGTCGTTGACTCCTCAATGGCTAAAACCCTTGACGTCTTCCTCACCACAACATTTCTATTTGAATCTCGATAATGTTTCAGCCTAATGCTAAATATAATAAATCTGACAATTATCTGAGATTAGAACTCCATAAGCAATATATTCCATCTGTTTAAGTTCAAAAACATTATCATCTAGGGAAAGTGCTACTATATCCTTTGATCATTGAATTGCATCATCCCTCACAATAGGAATCTTCAAATAGAACCCTTTACCCTTCATTATCATCGACACATTTTCTAATAGATGTGTGCTACCTTTTTTTTTATGAAAAATCATCTAACTATACCAAGACTATGTTGGTTTAAAAAGAAATCCGCATTCCATTCATAATATTCAATTAAGCATCTGAGAGACCATATCAAATGGATCCTTTATGCAATATTTTATTGGATGATTTCTTGTAGATTGCATGGATTATGATTTTATTACAACTTTAGATTGGAAGGAGTGATGGAATAATAAGATAAATGGAATTATATTTCTTGTAGGAGTAGCCTATAGGTAGGTACCAATCACAAGGGATTATGGAATGATTGGATGAGGTTGTAGGATATAGTTATGGTTGTTGGATAGGAATATAAGCATGGGGAGATCAAATTTTAATGGGATGGGAGATATTTTATGTTTGGAATGGAAAGATGCTTCAGTCAATACATTATCTATCTTCTTAGTAGGAAGAATGTCTTTAGTCAATACATTATCCATCTCATTCACTTTGGTCTACTTCTTTTCAAGTTTTTTTGGGTCCCTATGTCCCACAATCCATTTTGGGTCCTTTTATCCTTCCCACCCTACCACTCCCTATCTCCCCCTTCCCTCTCTCTCTCCCTCCCTCCACCTACTCTGCCTCTCTACCTAACTCTCTCTACACCTACCTCTCCTAAATTTGATGATGTTGTTGAATAATGGAATAAAAGGGAAAGTTTCATTTGTATTATGATTGCTAGAGATAAGGTGGATGTGCCACACCATAGTAGGATTGTAAGGAGTAATGAATAATCATACATAAGGAATTAGATTGCATGGATAGGGAATTAGATTGTAACAAGGTAAAATGAAAATAGATAGGGATTAGGTCATGAAATAAAGATGATAATATATGTCAATTATGAATATATTATCACACTAATACTTTCTCATCAAAGTGGGGGTAAATGGGAAATGGTATGGATATAGAAATAATTAATATCTTAGTGAAAAGAGAGTCACAAATTAATTGACTAGAAAAATCTATGCCATGTAGAACTATGAATAACTACAATGAAGTAATGTTGTATGTAGGGGATGTTAACATCCAAAGTGTGTGGTTGCACAACATATTATACATTAAATATATGTACAAGAGTGTATTTAACCTCCTCCATTTGGTTGCTTATCTACAAATAGAGGGAGAGATAGATTTGAAAAGTAGTTATCACTAGATCACAATAGAGGGAGAGAGAGAGAGAGGGAAGGAGAGAGAAGGGGAAGGAGGGAGATAGGAAGTGGTATGATGAGAGTGGTGAAGAGAGGGAGAGAAAGAGGGAAAGAGTGAGATAGGGAATTTTAGGTTGGGAGGGATATAGGCAGAGAAAGAGGGTGGGAGGAAGATAGTGAGTGGTAGGGTGGGAGGGATAGAGGGAGGGAGACAAAGAGGGAAGGATGGAGATAGAGAGGTATGTATAGAGAGTGTTAGGGAGGTAGGAAGAGGTAGGTGGAGATATGAGGTGTTTATGTGTGAGGGAGAGAGGGATGGAGGTTTTCTCCACCCAATTTATTCTCCCATTGATCCTCATATCTTAACTATCTACATGTGCTCCCTGGGTTGCCAAATATGAAATATATTTTTAATTTTCCAATTCAATTGATTTTATTTTGTGTCAAATACATATATTAAGATCCATAGGTAAATATAGGTGGTGAGAGAGAGAGAGAGGAGGGAAGGGAGAGGTAATTAATACCTTTTATTATTAAAACCTACCCAGTGTATTCTAACATGAAATTTTAAAAAATAGTATGGATGTAATTTTAGTGTAGAAAAGTGTATCCCTATATATTTTCACACTTATTTGGGCCCTCTCTACTAAAATTGGGTTTCTTTATTCCTTATTTGGTCCTATTTGGAATCCAAAAGCCTTATTTAATGCATCTTTCTAAGGATAATCCTGATACATACCTAATGACCACTCATAATTTAATGATTTTGGTTTTTATGGACTAGATTTAGTGATCTAGGACTCATATGCCACCTTGGGTGTATGGGTCCCACCCAATTTTTGGGGCCTAATTAAACTTAATAATTCTTGAATTTTTTGTCCCAAGGCTAAGCTACTAGCATATGAGTCCCACTTACCTTGGACCTAATTTTGAATTCAATTCTTGGTCATATTTTATTCCCCTAGATCTAATGTCATCTTGTAGTGTTGTAATTTCAAGAAATTTAGCATAAACAAGTATAAATAAAAGGTTGTTTCACATATTTTCTCCTAAAAATTTAGTTATTCAAGCATTATAGAAAATTTCAGCTCACAATGGTTCACAAAATCATTCAAGAGTGATTATCAAGTGTTTTGGAGCATTATTCAATAATAAAGCATCATTTCAAAGTAATCATGCATCATGTTTTTTTTGAGCTAACATTTGTGATGTAGGTTCTTATGATTCAAGCAAGAATTCAAGTCAAGATCCATAGCATTCAATCAAGAGTCAAGATCTACATTCATGCTAGCTATTACTTATAAAATTGTAGCCTTTATTCGAAGGGTTTTGTGAGTTGTAATATAGCTTATTTGTTCATTCATCATTCCTTCATTCTTTTTCTATTCATTTCAAGGTTTGATTACCAAAATGGGGTTTGACCAAGGCAAACCCCTATCCACTAAAAAAATAACATTTTTCCCTCTCTTTGATGTGTGATTTGCAAGTCTAGGTTGAATATCCATTAAAGAGCAATATTGGAGAAAATTTGTCAAGTTTTCAAGTTGTCAAAGTTGTCATGTACATTGCAAGATCATAGAAAGCCATCTATAAATTGCAATTCAGTGTTTTGAACTCAGATATTTGACAAGAGAGAAGCTACAAGAGAACAATAGAGGCTATCAAAGTTTCAATTCAACCCTAATACTGGGACTAAATCACCACTTGTAGAGTATGAGTCCTAATATACTGGATTTCAAGCATTTTCTATAGATCTTGGTTTAGCAATCCCAAATTCCAAATTCCAACCCGAAACCCTAAACTAGGAATAAATCACCCAACCTATCATATGAGTCCCAATGTGCTTTAAAAGTTAGATTTTTAGGATTTCATACCTTGTTCTAAGCTCCTTCAATTTTCCAGGTGCCCCTTTATCCTTTCTCAATTTATTATTCTGATTTTCATTTTCATATCTTGGGTTGCATAGTTAGTTTTTTCATATCACTTTCATTAATTTTCTTTCCAAGCATTGCTTGGTGGTGAACCCCTTATTATCTTTAATCACATCCTAGGACACCTTATTGCATATCTCTTTCCCTCATTCCATCATTATATTGAGATCTCTAAGGTTTCCTTGAATGAAACTTGAAGGAAATAGGTGGAAAGGTCCTAAAAGCCTTCTTGTGTGTTCCATCTCCTAAAAGGTGGAGCACACCACTGATTTACTAGGTTTCATTTTGGTGAACCTGACCTTTAGAACGCCTTATTTTCTGATTTGGAGTGCATCATAGTCCTAGATATAGCTTACATTAACTTTTCATTAGGTTTTTCATTAATTTTCATCTAGGGTTTCAAAATATTGCATTAGTGAAAGTGCATATAGGTTGCATTTTTGCATCTTGCATCATTGAAATTCACTTGAAATCTATAATTTCACTTAGTCTAGACATCATTCAAACCACAAAATCTAACATTCACTCAAAATTTGCTGAAATTAGTGTGAAAACCCTAATCTAGGACTCATACACCCTTCTGGGCGATTTAGTCCCAGTATAGGTGGTTTTACATGATTATGAGTATTTTATGTGGATTTTTTTATCAGTAGTTAAACCCTTGAAAAACCCTAACTAGAACTCATACATCCCTCTCGGTGATTTAGTCACATGTCAGACCTAAAATTGTATTTTACAACATTAAAAACCCTATTTTTGTGCTTTTGTTCATTGTTGTTAGATTTCTATTTCAAATTACTGAGTTTCTATTTCATTTATTTCATTGGATCTAGCTTAATTCAGTTGATTTCATGCATTGCTTAATTTCATTTACAATATTTTCATTGTTGCATAGCATAATCAACAAATTACCTTGTTTAGATTACACTACATTTCATCATGGAAATGTGCTTTGGTAAGCTTTGGATGTCCTTAAAATCCTTAGTGGATGTGTCTAGTTGTGGACTTGGAAATGATCCTAATGATATTGAACTCACTCATGCTTAGTCAACTCGTAATGCATGTCCTCCTCATTGTAAGGAAGCTAAGGTAGCAGAACAACTTCCTACACTAATCTTGAGAGGAGAATAATGCAAAACTTCTATAGATCTTTAACAGTTACAAAAACTTAAACAAAAATAAACATAAATATCATGCATACTATGACACAGTGATTTATGTGGGGAAAACCCTTTTGGGAGAAAAACCCCACACTCCAAAAGCAACCCAATATATTATTCAGTAAATCAAAAAGATTACAATATACTTACAGACCAAGCTTCTCACAGGAGTATCATCACTCAAAGATCGAGAGACAACACAACTGCTATCACTCTTATAGTACATCGTCATCTCTCTACCACAACCATAATACAATGCCCTCATAAAATAGAGTTAAATTCTAGGGCAAGACAGACCAACAAAATATCCATTATTAGATCTAAAATCTAATAATTAACGGTCTAGATTTACAATGTATCATTTATCTAATATATGTCAGTCATTTTAATAGTTTCCTAAAAAAATAACAAAAAAATGTTTACACACATCCCACTCCTCCCCCTTGATGATATTACACCTATCGATGTAGCTAGGATATATATATATATATATCCTATCAACAATAACCTTTATATAATTGCAAGGTTGAGACACTTTTTCCCAAAAAATCTCTCACTTTTCGAACACCTTGCAAGAGTAATGAGAGGGAGTAAACATTGTCTCTTAATTGCTAGGGGCTGAAAGGCCCATAATCTTTAAATGCCATATGAACTTCTTTGTGCTCACAGGCTTAGTTAAATAATTGACAAAATTCATCAAAGTCTCTTCCTTAACCAGCTTCACCCTATTGAAATCAAGGAACACTAAGAGGGGTCCTAAATCAGTGTTCTGCAGAATTTAACTTTATTAACTTGATCTTTAAACTACTTATAGCATTGAACCAAAAGAAAGATGTAAGAACACAATACAATCAACCACAACACCATAACACAAGGATTTTTATGTGGAAACCCTATTAGGGGAAAAACCACAGTGGAAGGCCAATCCACAATATGAGTATACTCAAAATAAGTGTTTACAAATGGGAATGCACATGCATTCAAGCACACTACCTAGAGCTCACTGCTCAAATACAATAGGCTTACTACCTAAAAGAAGAATCACTATCTTACATTCACAAATAGACAATCTGGAGTGGATGAACTATGAAATTAGCATCTGCTAATTCCTAAGTATAGTTTTGGTTAAGAACATTAATCACATTCTTCACACTCTGTCTGATTATGCTCTTAAAACTCTATTTGCTCTAATTCGAATCCCAATCTTTATTCTGTGTACGTAAAACTATGCATAATCGATCTATAATCTTTCTTAATTTTGCATCTTAATGCAATACACACCAAAATGAAATGAATAATCAATTATATATATATGCATTAAGAGATTACATCAACTGCATGTTGACTTTTACAAAATATAAAACATGTACAAACTGTCAGCTCAATCCATACACAATTATTAATGCAAACTAATCAAATTCGGCCACAACATAATGAGGACCCAAAACAATATCCTCAAACATGAAACACCTTCAAAAATTATTCCTCGAAGATCCACAACATGCTACAATCACCAAGTCAACCTTTTTGCACTATTAGATTGAAAATCATCAAACTGGATCTTCTAACTTGCACACAAATCAATATGAGGCTCTATGATTCAAGGGTAACATAGTTCATACATCAAAAGACCTTCCCTAAGATCCACAACTCAAAATGATAATAGGAATTTACATATGAATCAATGAACACAGCTCTGTCGGATGCCCTGTTTCAGCTTTGATAGTTTAACACATATCTTTAATCAAACTTCCAAAATGAGAAAATACCAAAGTGTGGATAGGATTACTGACTAGGGTTGACATCAATGACAACACCAGATGAATATGAAATTTTTCACTACCCTACACTCCCCCTTTGAAATCAATGGAAAAGACAAGAATCCGCATACCAAAAATCATACAAAATTTCTATGAACAAACTGCATATGTATAAGCCTTCTTTTACAACTTACATGGACTTGAATATATATGCAAAATTTTTCTTCAACAAGCTCAAACTAGTGTCCCAACCCTTTTTGAGACTCTCCAAAATAGTTATGTGTCCATAGAACAAGTAGGATTGCATGTCTGTTGAATCAAGATTTGTCGGATCACTGACAGCCATATCATCATGTGCTTCCTTCAATGCATAACTTGTAAATATTTCCACCTTCAGATAATGCACCTTGAATGTTCTTTACACATGTAGCTAATAATGGTTTGTCATTAGATATCATTCTCCTCAATCTACTGAACCTTTTTCCATCAAATTCTTTCTGAACCTTATCCTTAGCTGACTTTTCAAGAGACTCAAAGTGAGTACTTACAAAGTTGATAAGTTTCTTCAACTGACCAAATGGAGAATCAGATGAGTCCTTGACATGTTTAGGCATGATCTTCTCCAAGATACCAGATGCAAGGCTTAGCAGCTCACTGTCCTTAATGTGAGATTTCAATATCTCCTCCCTTGCCTTAGCATGAGCAAACGATGCTACCTTCAGCTTCTGAATAGGAGATAGAGCAGCCAAGTTGATAGGACTTTGAAGCAATTCATGGTCAAACTCCTCCTATTGTTCTTCTAAAAAATTCTTTGATGCCTTTGCAGTGTCTCTTGCTTCCACAACAACTTCCTTTACCTCAGCCTTCTTTTCTTCAACCACAGATTATTTCTTTCCTTTGGGAATCTCTATCTCATCAACTTTAGGAGCTTTAGTTTCTATGCTGATTTTAGTATCTTGCATGTCTAGAGGAATCTGAATGTCCTCAATTTTTTATTCTTTCCGTTCTTCAATTTCCATACCAGGTGAAACATTTTCATCATGAACTTCTTTAGAAACAACATTGTACCCGTTCTTCAACAAAACTGCCTTAAGAATTTTCTCAATATCTTTTGCCACTTCCTTAGTCTGTTCGATCATAAGCTTATTCACCCTTGTTTTCTCTTAAAATCCTTTTTAGCATCATTGAGGATTTTCTTCATTTCTTATATTGACATTACCAGACACAGATCAACAAGTATGCATTCTCTCATATATTCTTCTTCAATTCCTGCATATACTCTCCTCATTTCCAAGACTTCATATAACCCTTTAGGTAACTCTGACATTATTTCTATGAGTCATATTGAAATTATTCAAGTATTTTATTGTAGCTTCTTCAATGGTTCTTTGACCGACACTATCAAAAGTGTCATACCATTCAGAAAGTGGTTTTAAATTACCATCCTTAATTAAAGTTTTTTCCACTTCCTCTATAGTCATACGGGTATGTGCAGGATCATGATGGGCCAAAAAGTGGCGATATGATGGGTATGTGTAGGGTATGTGGCTGAAAATGTTTTACCCAAAATTGATTAAACAAAAATGGTTTTAGAGGAGATTCTCAACTTTCCACCAATATAAATTATGCTTTATATTGAATTTAATAAATAATTATTATTCATTTTCTATTTGAATTACGACTAAAGCCACGATTGATAGGTTGATTAAAAACATCTATAGCTTTCAAATGGTATCACATTTTTTTGAATCTGAAACATGTGTCACATTCTATGCTTCACATACTATAGGATTAAAAAAATGAATTTCATGAAGTTTTGACCAAGTTAAGGTGGTTAGACATATGAGTTTTTCTATTTTTTAAAAGTTGTAATAAAAAATTCATAATTAATTATTTACTTGGAAACAAATTACAAAAAAATATGCATCGCATTAGAGCATTAGTCTACTTATATCTAAAATCTTATAAAAAATATTATCATTTTATTGTGGTTAGGGTGGTAGGACACCTATTTCTTATTTTTTCCCTAAAATTTAAGTGCTCTTGTAGTGAAATTTAAATTTTTTTAAATAGATTTTTATTTTTTTAAATAAACCTAGTATTTTAGAAACTACATTCAAATTTCTATAGATTCTATTCTTACATATTTTTGAAATAATATAGATAACTTATTCAAATTTTTACATCAAGTTTCCTAACTCTGATTTTTTTAAATTTTTCGCCACTTAAGGGCCTATTTTTTCCATGATGATCCTGGACATACCCATACCTGACCTATTATTTTTCACCTTTTTCTTTGCTTTCTCTTCACCAGAGGGATTTTCCTTGGATACTTTTGATTCCTTTGTTCCCTTATGCTTTATTTCTCTTACTTCATTAGATTCGGTTTCTTCATCATCTTCAACTACAACATAGACTCTTGTGCTTTTATCCTTCTTCCTTTCTCCTTCTCTATCGGATGTCTTGACTTGAGCTTTAATTGGGCTTGGTTTCTTTGCAGGACCAAATAAGGGTGTAGAGCTCCTTGTAGATCTAGATTTGGCAGAGGATGCTACCGAACTAGCAGACTCAATTCTAGCAAGCTCTCCTTCTTCAGTTTGTTCTCTTTTCCTCCTAGCTTCCCTCACTACTTCAGCTAATATGCCCATGCTTTCTACAAAATATTCAACCTCCTTTCTCAAACTTTGGATTATCATAGACTTCTTCAGTTGTTCATGTACTTGTATATCCTTCTCTTCAAAGTTACCAAACCTTTCTTCTGTCGGATCCTGAGGTTTGCTCAATAGGTGTTGGGCATACAACTCCAAAATGTGTTCTTCGACCTCATATCCCATAGGCATTATCCAAACTATTCTAGGTTATGTTGCTTCCATCAAACACTGATCAATGTCAACCATGAAGAAAATAGTGTCCTTATACTTTTCCAAAATAGATGTAGGAATCCTTTCTCAGGCTTGCATTTCACACTGAAAACTTTTGAAATAACCCCAGATAGCATTTTTCCTTGCTTTGTTGTCACCAATTCTGTATCAAATGTCTATGATTTGAACAAATACTAGTTTATCACCTTGCCATTGCACTTTTCCAACTCCCAGAACTTCATTCATGAAGTAGAAGAATAGACATAACAACAAATTGTTATACTTGAAAGAGTTATTCTTGTCCTTCTTGATTTTTCCAAGATTTTCAATTAGCTAGCCCCAGAGTAAGTCACATAGGTCATATTCTACATTTTGCTTGACCATTTGATAAGCTACATAGATTGTAGTACTGGATATAGAGTTATCCTAGCTGGAGTGATATATTTTATAACCAATAACCATAGAAGCAAACTTTACATCTGATTCAATGATGTCATTAATTGTCATGGCCCTTTTATTGAAGACTGAACTGATTGCCTCAATAACTATTTGGTTCTTGATAGATTTCAATGTCAGTAACCCACCAGATGAATTCAGACCAGTAACACTCCTTATAGCTTCCTTTGTGATCTTGAAGGGATGACTTAACCACATGAACTCGACATGTACTTGAATTAGCATTTACCGAACCCATTAATCTTTGTCGAACATAGGAAACTTCACAATTTGTGTGAATTTCTTCTCCTTCAAAGTCTTGAATTCAGGCCTTACACAGAGATCTTCTCCCACAATGTGATTTGTATACAGATTTAACAACTGGGAACTTCCTAACTCCTCAACATTCGCATGAACATATGCCCTAATATCTTCAATATGCAAAATTCCATACAGAATGGAAGAAAATGTGGGCATGTGCGCAATCATCATGGATAAAACAGGCCCTTAAGTGGTGAAAATTTTAGAAAAATCAGAGTTAGGCAACTTGACGTAAAAATTTGAATAAGTTATCTATATTATTTCAAAAATGTGTAAGAATAGAATCTGTAGCAAATTGAATGTAGTTTCTAAACTACTAGGTTTATTTATTTTTAAATCTATTTGGTGGAAATTTGAAATTTCAATGCAGTAGTACTTAAATTTCAAGGAAAAAATAAGTAGGTGTCTATCTAAGCACCCTAACCAGAATAAAATGATAATAATTTTTTATAAGATTTTAGATATAAGTTAAGGACTCATGTCTCAATGTGATGCATATTTTTTTATAATTTTTTTCTTAGGAAATAATTAATTATGATTTTTTTTATTATTACTTTTAAAAAATATAAAACTTGTATGTCTAACCACCTTAACTTGGTCAAAACTTCATGAAATTCATTTTTTTTAATCCTATAGTATGTGAAGCATAGAATGTGACACATGTTTCATATTCAAATAATGTGATATTGTTTGAAATTTATAGATGTTTTTCAATCAGCCTATCAATCAGGACTTTAGCCATAATTCAAATAGAAAATGAATAATAATTATTTATTAAATTCAAATTAATACATAATTTAAATTGGTGGAAATCTGAGAATCTCCTTTAAAAACCCTTTTTGTTTCATCAATTTTGTGTAAAACAAAGTCGTCAACCACATACCTTACACATACCCATCATATTATCACTTTTTGGCCCATCATGATCATGTACATACCCATGCACCTATTGGTTATGTCTCAATGGATATGAATAGGTGCCATTTGAATTTTGTACGAGGCCTATCCTTAATATCAACAACCAACAAAGCAGCCATTTCTAGAAATTTTAAGTTCACAAGTTATGTAGATAAATGCCTTTTTCCATATTAGGGTTTGATCACCGAATCGCCTTCAGACTTGTATCTCGCCAAAATTCGCTTGCATAGCTCTCCAAACTTCTTCTCAAAATGCAATGTGAAAAATGAGGAATAAAAGTAACCTTTTATCATTCACACCCCTAACCTTTTATCACAATAAATGTTTTCCCCCTAGGTCTTCTGGATACCCTGTTTTCATAGTCTGTGAAAGAAAATTCTTCTACGGACCTTCAATTTTGCATAAGTTTCCTCCACAAGAGATCCCCAAACATCTATAGATCACTAATGCATTTGTTTCAATTTGCCACATCTTGGTACACTAACTACCAATAGAGGGTAAAATATTTTCTTAAGGGCTCCCCTAGGCCAAAGGCCATAAACTAATTCCTAGAGGAATTTCCAGTACCAGATTTTGGTGCTGACTCATTTCTTGCATTTGAAGCATTCTTCTTCACCCATGTCTTCTTCATTTGATTCTTGATCTCATCTATAATAACTTTTCATTTTCCCTTATCTTAATTTTGCACATTTTTCCCTTTGTTTACTGGACCCTTCCTGCTTCTACATAATCTAGCAATATAACCGGATTTGTTGCAATTGTAGCACACCGCATTTATTTGTCCAGACCGATTATTCCATTGATTTTCTCTTGATCTGTACTAGTTAGAAATATGGAAAAATCTATTGGAGGAATAACATCTGAAATCTCTATTGAAATTTTTGTTTGAAATATTTATGCATTCAATTGACTTATGACCATACTTATTGCAATTGAAACATTGACCTAAGAATGATGGACCACTTGGATTCATTATGTTTCTACATTGAGTAGCCATATGACAAAATTTATTGCAAACAAAATAGTATCCATTGAACTTTTGAGCATTGGGTTGTCTTACTGGATACCTTTTAGCTTTGTTCATCTAATTTCCTGGCCTAAAATTCCTTTGACCAAATCCAGAGCTTTCTCCTTTCTCATGTCCAAGACCTTGCTTGTCACTTCCAGTCCTCTAACTTTGAATCAGTTCATCAAGCTTAGCTGAGCTAATCTTGAACTAATCCTTGTACTCATTTGCTGTAGCAAGTTCATCCCTGAGAGTAACAATTTGTGTTTCAAGCTCTTCTTCATTATTTCTGGATTGTTGCAATTCAAGCTCCAACTAATTGAATCCTTCATCAATTTGGTTGCATTCTTCAGATTTTTCTTTCAAGGACTGAGTAAGATTCTCTTCATTCTTCTTTCTGTCTTCAATCTCCTCGGTCATCCTCATGACAATAGATTCCATCTCATGCTTTAGGACAGCATTACTACTAGTGAGCTTTTCACATTATTTTGTATTTTCCTTCAAGGCTTGACTCAGGTGTTCATCTTTCATGCTTTTACTTTCTTTCTACTTGATTTGATCATAGATTTCCTTTCTCTTTTCCTTGGACTTATTTATTTGATCTTTCAATGATTGAATGAGTTTCTCAACATTCATTAGGCTTGCTTGCAATTCCCAGACTTTAGATTTGGACTAATCAAGATCATCTAGTGCCACCAAAAGTTGTTGTTGAAGACTGTCAAAATCCATTGAATCACTTTCCTAGATCTTCCCCAAGATGTTAAACTTCTTCCAAGGAACTAGGCTCCGATACCAGTTGTTGGAATCAAGGAACACTAAGAGGGGGGTGAATCAGTGTTCTGCAGAATTTAACTTTATTAACTTGATCTTTAAACCACTTATAACATTGAACCAAAAGAAAGATGCAAGAACACAAGACAATCAACCACAACACCATAACACAATAATTTTTACATGGAAATGATATTAGGGAAAAAACCACTGTGGAGGGCCAATACACAATATGAGTATACTCAAAATAAGTGTTTACAAATGGGAATGCACATGCATTCAGGCACACTGCCTAGAGCTCACTACTCAAATACAATAGGCTTACTGCCCAAAAGAAGACTCACTGTCTTAAAATCACAGATAGACAATCTGGAGTGGATGAACTATGAAATTAGCATCTGCTAATGCCTAGGTATAGTTCTAGTTAAGCACATCAATTGCATTCTTCACACTCTGTCTGATTTTGCTCTTGAAACTCTGTCTTCTCTAATTTGAATCCCAATCTTCATTTTGCGCAAGTGAAACTGCGCACAATCGATCTATAATATTTTTTATTTTTGCATCTTATTGCCACACACACCAAAATGAAATGAATAATCGATTATATATATTCGCATTAAGAGATTACATCAACTGCATGTCAACTTTTACAAAATATAAAACATGTAAAAACTGTCGGCTCAATCCATAAAAAATTATTAATGTGAACTAATCAAAGTTGACCACAACATAATGAGGACCCAAAAAAATATCCTCAAACATGAAACACCTTAAAAAATTATTCCTCGAAGATCCACAACACGCTACAATCACCAAGTCAGCCTTTCTGCACTATTAGATTGAAAATCATCAAATTAGATCTTCTAACTTGCACACCAATCAATATGAGGCTCTATGATTCAAGGGTAGCATAATTCATACATCAAAATACCTTCCCTAAGATCCACAACTCAAAATGATAACAGGAATTTACATATGAATCGATGAACACAACTCTGTCAGATGCCCTATTTCAGCTTTAACAGTTTAACACATATCTTCAATCTGACTTCTTGTATGAGCAAATACTGAAGTGCGGATAGGATTATTGACTAGGGTTGCCATCAATGATAACACCAGATGACATGTGCAGTGTCTCTTTCCAACACACCTTGCCATATTTGACCATATCTCGAGCAAAATTATATTGTACATCAATGTGCTTGTTCCTGGCATGAAATGTCGAGTTCTTGGCTAGACATATCACACTTTGACTATTGCAATAAATTGTCACTGCAATTTGTTTTATTCCAATATTTGAACATAGTCTCTTAAGAAAAATGGCTTCTTTACAAGCATGAGTAGCTACCATATACTCTACTTAAGCAGTGGACAAAGCAACCACAACTTGTCGCTTACTCATCCAACTAATTGCACCACTTTATAATGTAAGCACATAAGCACCGGTGGATCATCTTCTATCAATAACACCTACCCATCTAAATCCACATAACCATGAATATCAAGGGAAATCTCATCTTTAGTCATATTATTATGATAACACAAGGAATAATTTGAAGGACCATGCAAATATATGAATGCCCTTTTAACTACATTCCAATGAACTCTACCAGAATTAGACATATATCTAGAAAGAACTCCCATTTCTTGGGAATTCTTTGGTCTAGTACAAACCATAGCATACATAAAACTTCCAATTGCACTCTGGTAAGGCACTATGCTCATGTCTTCCATCTTTGATGGAGATGTTGGACAATCTAAAATAGATAACTTTGTTCTGACAGAAAGGGGAACACACAATGGTCTATAACCTACATGTTAAATCTCTATAAAATTGAATTGACATACTTACTTTGGCCAATCCATAGCTTTCTATTCACTCTATCTCTTTTAATTTTCATCCCAAGAATGTGCCTAACTACACCAAGATCTTTCATTTCAAATGTAGCAACAAGTTGAGATTTCATTTATGAAATCATACCTTTCCCTTTGCTAATAAATAACATATCATCAACATATAATTCAATAAACAGGAAATGATCACCATCAGTTTTATAATAAACACAATGATCTGATTTAGAATGCTCAAATCCCAAACTCAACACATATGTATCAAATTTTTGGTACCACATCCTAGGACTCTGTTTTAATCCATACAAATATTTTTTTCAATTTTCAAACCAACTTACTTTTACCTTTCACCACGTAGTGCTCTAGTTGTGTCATATAAATATCCTCCTCCAAGTCACCATGAAGGAAAGCATTTTTCACATCCATTTTCTCAACCTCTAAATCATAAGCAGTAGCAATAGAAATAAAAAATATAATCATGGATGACATTTTTATAATAGGAGAGAATATCTCACCATAATCAACACCCTCAAATTTAGAGTAACCTTTTACAATCAACCTTGCTTTTTACTTCTCAATACCTCCATCTAAACCAATCTTTTTCTTGAACACCCATTTGAAACCAATAGGTTTTTTTCCTTCAAGCAATGGTACAAGATCCCATGTATCATTCTTTTTCAAAGATGTCATTTCTTCATCCATAGAAATCTTCCAAGATTCTTCATCATTCATACCTAATTCCTCTTCTATAGATTTGGGTTCATCCATGTTAGTATTCAAAGCGAAAATAAATTTCCAATCATCAGGTGTATACCTTTCAAGTGGATGTCTATTCCTTTTAGACCTATGAACAAGTTCAGTTGGAGGTTCTTCCTCCTCTTTTGAAGATCCAGAGCTAGATGAGCTTTCCTCAACTTCTTGTCTATCCTTGGGCCTCAATTCAACTTTCTCAGGTGTAGAAGGAAATTGAATCACATCTTCCTCTTTACTTTGTTATGGTTGCAATGTAACAAAAGAAGGCTTAGTTTCTCTAAAAATAACACTTCTACTATATATTATCTTTTGTGCAATAGGATCCCCAAAGCTTGTATCCTTTCACACCATAACTATATCTTATGATGGTACATTTCATAGCCTTGTTCTCCAACATTGTTTGCTTCTCCTTTGGCACATGTGTATACGCCTCAACCAAAAAATCTAAGATGTATTAATGAAGGATTGGGACTTGACCATGCCTCTATAGGCATCTTATCAATAAGAGTTGATGTAGAAGGACTGTTAATTAGGTAGCAGGCAGTGGAAAAAACTTAAGCCCAAAACCTTTTTCTCTAGGCCAACACCACTCAACATACTCCTAGCCTTCTCCATCAATGTCATGTTCATTCTTTCTACAAATCCATTTTGTTGTGGAGAATACAGAGTTGTCTTTTGTCTATGAATACCACAATCTTTATAGAACCTATCAAAATAATTAGAGAAAAACTCACCACCATTATCAATCCTCAAACATTTTATTTTCTTTCCAGTCTGCAACTCAACCATTGCTTTAAATTCTTTAAATCATCTGAAAACTTTAGATTTACTCTTTACAAAATATACCCATGTCCTACTATAATCATCAAAAAATGAAACATAATATGTGGATTTACCAATCGAATGAACATCTACAAGACCAAACAGTTCAAAATGAATAAGATCCAATACACCACAAGATTTATAAGAACTCGAGTAAAACTGAATGTGGTTTTGTTTTCCATAAATGCAATACTCACATAAATCAAATTCAAGATTACAATCAAGCAAACCTTAAATAATTTTTTCATTTTCAAGCTCCTCAGACCCTTTTTCCAATGTGGCCAAGTCTCTGGTGTCATAACATAGTTTTTTTTGTAGGTAACTTTGTCTCAAAAGAAAGAGCACCCTTGGGTACCCAAAATCCATGACCATCTACTGAAGGTGAAACCCTCAGTTCTTCCATAGAATTTCTTTTTCATAGAAGTGCTATTGCACTCAACAATGCATGCATATACAATGTGTCATATCTAACACCTCTATAAATAACCATAGCACCTCTAACCATCTTACGTCCTGCATTATAGAATACTACCTACACACCCACATCTATTATTTTGCTTATAGCTAAAAGATTTCATGTTAATCCAAGGATATGCAAGACAAAATTAATCCTTTTTATTCTACCATCAGGAAATATGATTTTAACTTTACCATGGACAAAAATGTCTAAATGAGAATCATCACCCATGTACACCTTACCTCCATCAAATTCTTCATATTTAGAAAACCAATCTTTATTAAAGGTCATATGGAAAGATGCACCTAAGTCAATTAGACATGCATCATTACCTGCACAAGTTACCAAAGCTATAATGAATGCATCACCATCTTCCTTCTTAGACTCAAAATCAAAATCAAATTTCTTCTTTTTCTTCTTTTCTTCTTTGCATTCCTTATGAACATGTCCAGGCTTACCATAGTTCTAGCAAATAACTTTGGACTTTCCAAGGGATTTAGATCTCCCCTTAGACTTGGATTTGTCACACTTCTCATTATTCTTGCCTTTTTCCTTAGGTCTTCCATGAACATTTAGGGCCTCCTTGGTAGTGATGGATACCTTCCTCCTCATCTCTTCAGAAAGCAAAGAACCCACCACATCTTCAATCTTCAAAATAATAGTACTCCCAATAGCCATAACAAGAGAATCCCATGAATCAAGCAAAGAACAAAGCAAGATTTGACAATTTTCCTCCTCATCCATTTTGACACCAATTGATGCCAACTGAGCCACCAGAATATTGAATGCTTCCAAGTGATATATGATTCGTCCACCCTCTTCCATTCTCAAGGAATACTTCTTCCTCAAGAAAATATTATTCACTAAAGATTTGTTCTGATACATCTCACCAAGCTTCTTCCATAGTTTCTGTGCAGAGGTCTTCTCATGGAAATTAATTAAAATAGATTTTTCCAAGCACAATATAATTAGACCCTTGGCTTTACGATCCATAACATTATATTGAGAAGCCTGAGTAGGATCTATAGGACTAGAAACATTATCATCAATAGAATCCCATAGATCTTGATATATCAATAGATCCTCCATCTTCAGCTTCCACATTTCAAAATTACTTCCAAAAAACTTATCCACCTCGATTCTCGCTGATGAACTTGCCATCTGAAATTCCTACAACAAGATCACAAAGTATCCTCTGCACAAGCTCCCACTCAAACCTAGATTAGTCCAAAAAATCCAACAACCCACAACTAAAACCAAAGGTGATCATGGTCTAAGACCACTTGTAAGGAAGCTAAGGTAGCAAAACAACTTCTTACACTAATCTTGAGAGGAGAATAATGCAAAACTTTAACAGATCTTTAACAACTACAAAAACTTAAACATAAATATCATGCATACCTCAACACAATGATTTACATGGGGAATACCCTTTTGGGAGAAAAACCCCACACTCTAAAAGTCACCCAATATATTATTCAATAAATCATAAAGATTACAATATACTTACAGAGCAAGCTTCTCACAGGGGTATCACCTCTTAGAGATCAAGAGACAACATGACTGCTATTAGACTTTCAAAATACATCACTGTCTCTCTACCGCAGTTGTAATACAATGCCCTCATAAAATAGAGTTACATTCTAGGGAAAGACAGACCAAAAAAATACTCACATTAGATCTAAAACCTAATAATTAATGGTCTATATTTACAATGTATCATTTATCTAATGTATGTTGGCCATTTTAGTAGTTTCCTAAAAAAGTTAACAAAAAATTATTTACATGCATCCCACTCCTCCCCCTTGATATTGTATATTACACCTATTGGTGTAACTAGGATGGATATATATATATATATATATGTATAGATATGTATGTATATATATGTATATATATGTATACATATATATACATATATATACATATATATACATACATATATATATATACATATATACATATATAATGTATATATGTATGTATATATATATGTATATATATGTATACATATATACATATATATACATACATATATACATTATATATACATATTTATATATATATATATGTATACATATATATACATATATATACATATGTATACATTTGTATATATATATATGTATATATATATATATGTATACATATATATACATATATATACATATGTATACATATATATACATATGTATATATATGTATATATATGTATATATACACACACACATATATATATACATATATACATATGTATAATATATATATATGTATATATGCACACACACATATATATACATATATATATATACATATGTATATATATGTATATATATATTCATAGATATATCCTATCAACAATAACCTTTATATAATTGCAAGGTTGAGACACATTTTCCCAACACTCGTGATGTTGACATCATTGGAGAGGATGATGACAACATGAGAAAATTCATAAATGATTTCCTTAGCAAACTTGAGACTAATGCATCCTTTTATCCTTCTATGAAACGACCGACAATTATGAAAATGTTTGGTGTTTTGCATCCTGAAATTGAAACACAACTTGAGCCTAAGTTCCCTACAATAGGTGATCCTAGCACCTCTAATCAATAAAACATTCAACCATCCTATGTTAAAAAAGTGACAAACACTCTCATCAATCTAGAAGAGACATATGGAAGAGGATTTAGGATCTTAAGTAAACAAGGATGTGATACAACAAGTGAACATGAAATTCATCAACTCTTAGAAAAAATACCATCTGAAGATACTAAAGGGTTAGGATATCAAGGCCCTCCTCCTAACATAAGTGTCCTCCTTCCTAAATAACAACCAATGCCTTGTAACAATGATAAGGATGATAGGATCATCTTAGGTCCTCTTCCTCAACATATAAATCAAGAAATTGGTGAATCTAGCAAGCAATGAAAGCCTTACAAACTAAAGAAGCTAAAATTCCCTTATCCCATGTATGCAACTGAAAGAACCTTACATACTTCTAAGCCAAGGAATTATAACATTACCACCCATGAGAGAAAATCCAAAACTATATCCTAAGGACACAAACATTCCACATTTTCTATACCATAGAGTTCTTGGACATAGTACTAATGAGTTTCTCACTTTAAAACAAATATTTAAAAAGTTTGATATCATAGAAATAATCCCTTAAACCATGTCCTTTCACTCCTTACCATGTAATGGTTGTAGGATCTTACTATTCTCACTATTACATGTCTTACATTTATTGCAAATCATTTCAAAAATTAAAGGAGCTCCTCTTCCTCATCACCTATCTCAACTCATTCTTATCTTGCACTTAGTGGGGGAAAGAATTAGATAGCCTTTTCCTAGTGTTGGAATTTTATGTTGTCCCTTTGGCTAGTTTTCCACCTTTTGTATACACTGAACACGATTGGGATGCGGATGACCTGCTAGGTTGACTCGCATGTGCCTTAGTAGTCTTATCTTTATTTTATTTTGCATGTTTCTTGTGTGTGATTGCATGTGTGTAATGTGATCCCTTGTACTATTCTTTTTGATGTATCTCTATCTTTGTGACAACTCTCTATTCATACCTACATTCTTCTATATGGTGTAAACCTTTATCTTTTCTTTGTCTTGTGTTTTCCTTTTGGGTATGATGCAAGGCATCGAGACATTTAGGTCTCTTCCATGTCGACCCAAAAGCTTTTCCTTTATTCTTTTCTTTGTCTTGTGTTTTCCTTTTGCAGATGATTCAATGCATCGAGACATTTAGGTCTCTTCCGTGTTGACCCAAAAACTTTTCCTTTATTCTTGTCTTTGTCTTGTGTTTTCCTTTTCGGGATGATGCAAAGCATCAAGACATTTAGGTCTCTTCTATGTTGATCTAAAATCTTTCCTTTGTTTTCATACTCTTTGTTTCATTCTTCCTGTTCCATGAGTATTTGGGGAATGATGATAGTTTCAAGCTCTCTAAAACCATTGTAGCAAAGATATATTGACCCCGAATCCATGGATCCCTTTTGTGATTTTAGGATTTCATTTTGGGGGAAACCCATTTTTTGTGGCATAGCTTCATTTGGAAACATATGACTTGGCATAGGGCTTTCCAAATAAGCTCTCATGTCCTCTTTATTGTTAGCATTTATTATTTGCTACTTTAAAGTAATTTCTCACAGCATGGTGTTTAGCAATTTCTTTAAAGTGGGGGCATACATTGGCGTTATTATTTTGCATTTTTTATCTTGTGTTTCATAATGTGGTCTTCTTACTTCATGTGATGTGTTTGTCTCTTTATCGTGGCATTGGATGTGATGTCCTTCAAGAGCGCAATCTCTCTTAGCATATTATATTCCTTTTAGTGGGTTGATGTGACACACTACATCCCCTAAGTTGTGAATCTTCTATTTTTTTATTGGTCCTCTCTTGGATACATTAGGCATAATGTTCCCTAAGTTGGGACCTTACATGAACTAAGAAAACCCCCTTTGAATGTACCTTACACTATTTTACATTTGGGTAAAAGTACAAAATTGTGGCACACTTTCGGCCAATTTATCAACACAACTATTCATTTAAGTATTTCTAACTAAAAATTAATTTTGGTCAAACATATGATCTAGTAAGATTCATTCTAGCTAAGTTATATATGTCCACAAATTTTCCAACTAAAATTGTTAGATAAATGAATATGTAGCAGCACTTTGAAGCCAATTTATTGAAAAAAAAAAATTATTTGAAAAACTTGATGTTTTGACAACTCCTAGTCATGTAAATAACATTTTTTTTTAAATATAAAAATACCCTTTTGTAGATCCATAACTGTAGTTTTCAAAAATATATATTAAAATATTTTAACTATTATTTATATTTTATATTTTATTTTTATTAAAAGTAGGTTATCAACACAAAAATATTAGGTTAATTACCATGTCAAGAAAAATACTAAAACTTATTAAAAAAAAATTGAAAAAATATGATGCACCAAATAAAAGAATCTATATCAAGATGGTATTTTTTTTTTCTATTTTAGTTAAATAATAAATATAAAAGTTAACGTCAAATGGAAACAACTGTGTTTCAGTACATGTACATTTTAATATTTATTTAAAAATATATATTTGAATCAAAATTTAAAAATAAAATATCCATGCACTGAAGTTTAAAGTTATAAATACATACAAAAAATTTGAAGGAAAAATAATAAAATTTAATATATAAAGATTGGCGTCTTGTGTAACTTCATTTTTTATCATTTTATTAACAAAAAAATTGCAGTGTAAATTTATAAAAAACTATATTCAAATAATTTTTTAATTTTTTTTAAAAATACAAATGTAAAATATACTAAAAAATACACATTTTATTAGTTTACATCATTTCAAAATTCAAAACATATATGCCACTTTTTAGTGATTCAACTTTAAAAGTTGGATCAGTGTTGGTTGTTTCCTTTATAAACTGTGACACAACTTTATGATTTTACCCATTTACAATATATGTTATATGGCCACCTTGCATAACACACTTTTTTTTCCTATGGATCCATCTTGTTTGTTCATGAGTATCAAGCATACAAAGTCTTGCTTGCCTCATGGAGCTCGAAGTTCATTATTGTGTGGCGTCTTATCAAAGTTATCAGGAGGTATATCTTTGGTATGGTTGTGCAAATGGGAATTGAACTTACGTGTGACTTTCCCATAACCACTTGCTTATCTGTGTGAGTGCATATCAACCACATGTGTATGTGTCTCACTGGGGGCTCACCTAGTGGATGGTCTGAGGTTCCACTAGCCCTTGTGAGTTTGTGTTTGGTTTGCATGGTGGACATCGTGTTCCAATTGTAA
Source organism: Sequoia sempervirens (assembly GCA_007258455.2). Taxonomy (NCBI): domain Eukaryota; kingdom Viridiplantae; phylum Streptophyta; class Pinopsida; order Cupressales; family Cupressaceae; genus Sequoia; species Sequoia sempervirens. Next base: position 473,051,149 of record VDFB02000015.1, read on the forward strand.
ATGTTTTTGGACAAACAACTTAGACCTAATCCAGAACATGCGGAACAAACAGTCGAAGCTTGATCCATCCCCATTTTTGTTTTTGTTTTTCTTTCTTCTTTGTGTCATTGGCAATGTATGCTTGTGCCTTGTTGTTGCTCCTTACATAATTTTCATGTGCCTATTTTGGTTTTCCATAGGATCTTGATCTTGGGGACTTGCACAACCCTCTTGATCATTCTCATCCTATCTTACTAGCATTGGTACACTTAGACCCCTCTTGAAGTAGTTTTGTCTACTTTAGTGTGAGTTTAAAGCAAGTTCATCCTCTCACTAAAGTGGGGGCTAAATGTAGTGTAGAAAAATGTATCCCTCTACATTTTCACACTTGTTTGGACCCTCCCTACTAAAATTGGGCTTCTTTATGCCTTATTTGGTCCTATTTTGCATCCACAAACATTATTTAATGCATCTTTCTGAGGATAATCCTGACACATATCTAATGACCACTCATAATTAAATGATTTTGGTTTGTATGGCCTAGATTTAGTGATCTGGGACTCATACACCACCTTGGGTGTATGGGTCCCACCTAACAGGGCCTAAACCCAAATTTGGCATTAAACTTAACAATTCTTGAAATTTGTGTCCCAAGCCTAAGCTATTGGGACTCATATGCCCCAATTGGAATATGAGTCCTGCTTAGCTTGGACCTAATTTTCAATTCAATTCTTGGTGGGATTTTCTTCCCCTAGATCTAATGTCAGCTTGAAGTGTTATAATTTCAAGAAATTTGGCATAAACAAGTATAAATACAAGGTTATTTCACATATTTCTCCTAGCCATTCAATTATTCAAGCATTATAGAAAATTTGAGATTACAAGAGTTCACAAGAGCATTCAAGAGCATTCAAGAGTGATTATCAACTATTTTGGAGCATTATTCAAGAATCAAGCATCATGTAAAAGTCATCGTGCATCATGTTTGTTTTTGAGCTAATGTTTGTGATGTAGGTTCTTATGATTCAAGAAAGAATTCAAGTCAAGATTCATAAAATTCAATCAAGAGTCAAGATATACATTCATGCTATCCATTACTTACAAAATTACAACCTTTCTTCCAAGGGTTTGGTGAGTTGCAAAATAGCTTATTTGTTCATTCATCATTTGTTCATTCTATTTCTATTCATTTCAAGGTTTGATTACCAAAATGGGGTTTGACTAAGGAAATCACCTATCCACTAACAAAAAAACACTTTTCCCTCTCTTTGATGTGTGATTTGCTGATCTAGGTTGAAGATCCATGAAAGAGAAATATTGGATAAAAAATTTCAAGTTGTCAAGTTGTCAAAGCTTTCATCTACATTGCAAGATCATGGAAAGTCATCTACATATTGCAATTTAGTGTTTTAGACTCAGAGATTTGATAGGAGAGAAGCTACAGGAGAACATTAGAGGATATCAGAGTTTTAGATCAACCCTAGTACTAGGACTAAATCACCACGTGTGGCGTATAAGTACCAGTATACCAAATTTCAAGCAGTTTCTATAGATCATGGTTTAGTAGTGCTAAATTCTGGAATCTAGCCTAAAACCCTAAACTAGGACTAAATCTCCCAACCTGGCGTATGAGTCCCAGTGTGCTTTGAAAGTTATATTTTTAGGATTTCAGACCTTTTTCCAAGCTCGTTCAATTTTCTAAGTACCCCTTTGTCCTTTCTCAATTTATTCTTCTAATTTTTAGTTTCATATCTTGGGTTGCATAGTTAGGTTTTTCATATCACTTTCATTACTTGTCTTTCCAAGAATTTCTTGGTGGTGAACCCCTTATTGTCTTTAATCACACCCTAGGATGCCTTATTGCAGATCTCTCTCCCTCATTCCATCCTTATATTGAGAAATCTAAGGTTTAATTGAATGAAACTTGAAGGAAATATGTGGAAAGGTCCTAAAACCCTTCTTGTGTGTTCCATCTCCTAAAAGGTGGAGCACACCCCTGATTTTCTAGGTTTCAGTACTCAAAACCTTTTTTTACTTAGATAGTTAGAATCTTATGTAAGGCACCTTCAAAATTTATAATAACTATTAGTCACAATAAAATTGTGTTTCAATTTCTTCATATGATTGAAAATAAATGCACATAATAATGGCATGTTAGAAATCCATTTATAAGAGTTTCATACACTATTGGTTTTTCAACACTTTATTATCCACTAGCATCATTGTATGTACAAATTTATTTCGTAAAATTTCTCCCTGGATCAAATATATATTTTTCCTTATACTTCTTATTCATGGAAATCCATTTGAAATTTGTTTAAAATTATGTCACTAAAGTTTTTGAACAATTCTAAAATTTATTTTATAGTGCCTCTCCTTCACCTATACTACCATTTACTCTAGGAATCAATATAAAACATTTCCTCTCATGTCTTAAAATTTCTTAGGTCATCTACTAAATAAATCCTAGCATTACCACATACTTGTTTATCTTTTTCCTTTAATGCAATTAGAGTATGTTTCTTTTTGTCCTTCATCATAGTGTAAGTATTCTCTTTATGAAAATGTATGAATTTATTCCCATTCTACAATGGACAAGATTCCCAAAAATAAATGATGTAATACTTCTTCATGATATGTACCTACCTTTTACTTCCTTTTTTAAGTGGCTAATTTTTCATCTTTTGTTGTTTTGCTATAGTTTCAACACTTCCAACTATTGTATTTGCATCTAAAAGTTTATCATTGATACATTTTTTCTCATCCCCACTCCACTTACCTATTAACACCCCCTATTACCTTTTCATGATATTATAACGTCTTTTTCATATCTTTTACTTGAAGCTTTAGATCAATTACTCCCTCACCATCCCTTAGGACAACAACATCCCTTTCTTGGATAGAGTTTTCAATGTCTTGAATACTTTATCCTATCTTTATAGCCACTTGTTGCTTAGCTTTGAGAGTGTCTTTATGATTATAGAATGCAAATGTTTGTTTTAAAAAGTTATTTACAATACTTTTCTACCTTTTTAGATAATATTTTCATGTTACTACCCAACTGATTCTCTTTTTTTCCACTTAGATATGATTTTTCCTTTTCTTATCATCTATTTCCAATTGTATTTGTTCCATGGAATTCCTAAGTTCAAGAATATTGGGTGTTATGAAACCTGCAACCCACATACTAGAGTGGTAGGGTGGGAGGCATAGAGGGAGGGAGAGAAAGAGGGAAGGATGGAGATAGAGGTATAGAGAGTGGTAAGGTGGGAGGGATAGGTATAGAGAGTGGTAGGGTGGGAGGGAAGGAGTAGGTGGATAGAGGTTGTGTTTTTGTGTGAGGGAGAGAGGGGGAAGGAGGTAGATAGTAAGTGGTAGGGTAGGAGGGATAGAGGGAGGGAGAGAAAGAGGGAAGGAGGGAGATAGGGAGTGGTAGGGTAGGAGAGGTATGCATAAAGAGAGATAGGGAGGGAGGGAGGCATAGGTGGAGAGAGGTAGTATATAATTAAGTCCACCTTCAAGTTTTAGAACAACTCTTTGGTACATTATAAATGGAATTTCACTTTCTTCATCTGATTGGAACAAAAAAATTCTCACATTATTTGCAATGCTTGAAAACACACTATCCCCTATTAGTTATTTTCTTATGAAAATTTTATGTTTCTTACACAAAAAGAATGTAATGAATTCCACCTTCAAATTTTAGAACAAATTTTTGGTACAATAAAAATGGCATTTCACTTTCTTCATATGATTGGAACAAAAAAAATGCTCGCATTATTTGTAGTGTTGGAAAACACACTATTCCCTGTCAGTTATTTCCTTATGAAAATTTTTTGTTTCTTAGGCACCAAGAGTGTAATGAATTCCACCTTAAAATTTTAGAACTCTTTGGTATAGTAAAAATGGTATTTCACTTTCTTCATTTGATTGGAACAAAAACATGCTCACATTATTTGCAGTGTTGGAAAACACATTGTCCCCTGTCAGTAATTTATTTATGAATTTTTTTGTTTCGTACACACCAAAAATGTAATGAATTCCACCTTCAAATTTTAGAACAACTCTTTGGTATAGTAAAAATGGCATTTCACTTTCTTCATTTGATTGGAAAAAAAATGCTCACATTATTTGCAGTGTTGGAAAACACACTGTCCCCTATCAGTTATTTCCTTATGAAATTTTTTTGTTTCATACACACCAAGAATGTAATGAAGTCCACCTTCATATTTTAGAAAAAAAAATTGGTACAATAAAATGGCATTTCAATTTCTTCATTTGATTGAAAAAAATGCTCACATTATTTACAGTGTTGGAAAACACACTATCCCTTGTCAGTTATTTCCTTATGAAAAGTTTTTTGTTTCGTACACACCAAGAATGTAATGAATTCCACCTTCAAATTTTAGGAAAACTCTTTGGTATAATAAAAATGGCATTTCACTTTCTTCATATGATTGGAACAAAAAAATGCTCACTTTATTTGCAGTGTTGGAAAACACACTATCCCTTGTCAATTATTTTCTTATGAAATTTTTTTGTTCCATACGTACAAAGAATGTAATGAATTCCACCTTCAAATTTAAGAAAAACTCTTTGGTTGTACAATAAAAATGGCATTTCACTTTCTTCATTTGATTGGGAAAAAAATGCTCACATTATTTTTAGTATTAGAAAACACACTATCCCTTGTCAGTTAATTCCTTATGAAATTTTTTTGTTTCATACGCACCAAGAATGTAATGAAGTCCACCTTCAAATTTTAGAAAAACTCTTTGGTACAGTAAAAATGGCATTTCACTTTCTTCATATGATTGGAACAAAAAAATGCTCACATTATTTACAGTGTTCGAAAACACACTATCCCTTGTTAGTTAATTCCTTATGAAAAGTTTTTTTTTCGTACACACCAAGAATATAATGAAGTCAACCTTCAATTTTTTGAAAAAGTCTTTGGTACAATAAAAATGACATTTCAATTTCTTCATATATTGGAACAAAAAAATGCTCACATTATTTGTAGTGTTGGAAAACATACTATCCCTTGTTAGTTATTTCCTTATGAAATTTTTCCCTTCCATATGCACCAAGAATGTAATGAAGTCCACCCTCAAATTTTAGAACAACTCTTTGGTACAGAAAAAATGGCATTTCACTTTTTTCATATGATTGGAACAAAAAAATGCTTACATTATTTGTAATGTTGGAAAGCATAATGTCCTCTATCAGCTATTTCCTTATGAAAAGTTTTTGTTTCATACGCATGAATAATTTAATGAAGTTCACATTCAAATTTTAGAACAACTCTTCGGTATGGTGAAAATGACATTTCACTTTCTTGATATGATTGGAACAAAAAAATGCTCACATTATTTGTAGTGCTTGAAAACACACTATCCCCTCTCAATTATTTCTTTATGAAATTTTTTTATTTTGTACATACCAAAAATGTAATGAAGTCCACCTTAAACTTTTAGAACAACTCTTTGGTATAGTAAAAATGGTATTTCACTTTCTTCATTTGATTGGAACAAAAAATTCTCACATTATTTGTAGTGTTGGAAAACACACTATCCCCTATCAGTTATTTGCTTATGAGTTTTTTTTGTTTTGTACACACCAAGAATGTAATTAATTCCAAATTAAAATTTTAGAACTCTTTGTTATAGTAAAAATAGAATTTCACTTTCGTTATCTGATTGGAACAAAAATATTCTAACATTATTTGCAGTGTTGGAAAACACATTGTCCCCTGTTAGTTATTGCCTTATGATAAGTTATTTATTTTTCAAGCATATGAAGAAATTCAAACACAATTTTTACTCTAAGACTTGTTATAAATTTTGAAGGTGAATTTCATTGCATTCCTACTATAGTGAAAAAAATTGTACACTCTTGAAAGTAATGCAATTTCACACTTAATTTGGACCTATTTTGGCACCCTTGCATTAAATACCCTTTAAAATCATCATTAATAGGCCCCTAAGACCCATTATTTCAGATCTCAAGGCTTATTTCAGCTAAAAACCTGACAAAATTATCTAAAACATCAAAAATTATGAAAACCCACCCCGAAAATCTAGGGTGGGACTCATTCACCACATTGGGTGAATAAGTCCCCCTAGGTGGAACCCATTCACCACCTTGGGTGAATGAGTCCCCCTAGGTGGGACCCATTTTCAACCTTGGGCGAATGAGTCCCATTTAGAGATTTTTTAAAATTTGAGCGGGAAAATCACATTTTTAATTCAATTTTTTTATTGTTGTCAGCCTTTGAGATCTGAATAATGGTAAATTAGGTGTTAATGCCTATACAAGAAATTTTCTAAGTCTTTGTTTCATCTAAGAAATCTAAGCAAGAATTTCTCAAGAGCAATTTCAAGATGCAATCATTCAAAGTCTTCAAGCATTCATTCACAAGAGCATTCAAGTTTCAAAAGAAAGCAAAGTTGAAGTCTTGAAGCAACATTTTTTTTTTGCAGGTCTTCAAGATCTAGCATTTTCAAGGGTTGATCATGGTTTTCTATGGTTCAATTCATGGTGGATTCTAGGTTTGGGAGATGCAAATAGCCATCAAGCCAAGCCTAATGACTTGTTTCCCAAGTGATTCCATCCACCATTATCACTCTACATTTAGCCTAAGGAAGGTACAAACATCATTGAGGCTCATTTAGGTGATTCAAGATCTCTCAAAGTGACTCATCCATTGTCATATTTCATTCATGCATCTCATTCTTGCATATTAGAATAAGGTTGAATTATGTTTCAGATTTCCTATTCTTAGACACACTTAAGGCTAGGGTTTATGTTCACATTTACATTTGAGTTTCATTATTTCCATCAAGGTTTAATTACCAAACTAGGGGTTTGAACGAGGAAAACTCCCATAAGCAAATCAAGTCTATATTCTATTTTGCAAGCATTTTTACATATTCAGATCTAGATATCAATTTGAGAGAAAAGAGCAAGTGTTGAAGTGTAGATATGAACTTTGAATTCCTGAAAAAGTGAAATGGGACTGATTTGCTAGAAGTGGCAAATGAGTCCCACTACAGGTGAATTTTTAAGATATTTGCAAATTCAAATACCCATTTTCTAGAAATATAGATCTGGGACTTCACCCAGATTGGCGAATAAGTCCGAGTAGGTTAAAAGTTCAAATTTTCTAGCATTTCTGAGCCCATCTAAGTCTTCTTCAGATTCTTAGGTACACACAATTCATCTTATAGTTTTTTATTCTAGTTTATTTGCATTCCTAGGTCATTTAGTGAAGCATTGCATTGAATTAGGGTTAAGAATTTCATCTTGCATTTCATTTGTCTTTCCAAGCCCTAGCTTGGCAGTGAACCCCTTATTAGTTTACATTCAACCCCTAGGATATCCCTATTACAAGATCTCTTTCTCCTTTGTATTTATATATCTAGGGTTTGTTCTTGAATGAGAGAGAGTGAAGATTGTCATTCTAGGTCCTAAACCCTAGAAAATCATACCTTTCTCCACCTTTCATTTTGGTGAACCTGCATTTAGAACATCATAATTCTGATTTGGATTGCATTATCATCCTAGATCTTCCTTGCATTAACATTGCATTATGGTTTGCATTAGTTAATTGGAATCCTAGGCTTTCTAATTTTGCATTAGTGAGAGTTTATATAGATTACATTTTTGCATCCTAAATCAATAAAAATAAAACAAAATCTACACTTGCACTTACAATTAAGATCATACAACATAAAAAGCATAAAAATCAATTGGAAATCTTTGAAAATTTTGAAAAAAATCCCCATTGGGACTCATTCACCACCTTGGGCGAATCTGTCCCAGTGCATATTTTGCATTGTATTTTCTAGAATTTAAAACCTGCTTTTAGGCTTCTATTTGCTATTAAAATATTGTTGTTTCAGTTTGCATAACTTCTATTAAATTCAAATAATTTGAATTAGCATAATTTACATTCATTACAATTGTGGATAGAATTAGCTTCTTGCACTTTTCAATTTCAACATTAGTTCATAATTCAATAAGATTAGATTACATTAGGCATACATTAGAAAACAAAAACAAAAACAAGATCAAACACCCAGACCACTTGGATAAAGTATAGTTATTTAACTATGTCAAATCTCTTTTTCCAAGTTAACCTAGCCCTCAAGCCTTTTAAATAGTAGTGATGACTTTAACATGCTAGACGAAGCCCTTGAGGAATTCATCTCACAAGGTTCATCCACTAATTCTTGTCATGATAAACCAAAACCAAGAGATGTTAATGTGATTCAACCTCAACTTATCCTTTATCCATCTTCACACAAACCTCAACCTAAAAACAAGCCTGAATTTACTCTTTACCCACCAAAGAACAATTTTTTGCAGCAATCAAATAATAATACCATTGCTCATACTTACAACACTCAAAACAATTCGCAACCAAAACAACCAACCCCGACAACCTTACATTTTCCTAATCCCATTTTTCCTAGTGCTCGTCATTTAACTTCAGATAGTGGGAAGGAGTATGATCTTGTTGAACAACTTAAAAATACTCCTGTAAAGATATCCCTATGGGACCTAATTTATAATTCACCTAATTATCACACTATGCTTCTGTACCATAGATAAATGGCCCCTTGTCATCTTCATGGCCTTTTAGGTCTTGTTTCATGGTGTTTGATCTATTTTTCTTTGATTTTATGTTGTAACATGCTTGAACATGCATATTTAGGTACTAAAATTCAAATAACGATGTCTTGTGAAGGTGTTGTGAAGTGTTGTAAGACATTTCTACATTCTTCTAGACTTTATTCATTACAATTCACCTAAAAATCACCTTTTCATCACTAAACAAGTCCTATTTTGAAGTGTTGTAAAGTCTTGTAACAGGATTTCATGCTTTTCTAGGCATAATTTCACTATTTATCCCTTTCTTATGCTTTATTTGGTCCCTTTATGCCCTCATATGCTTTAATTAAGTGTATTTTTGAATTTTAGCCCGACAAATAACATTAAATGTGACTTAATTCCCAACACCCATTTTCCATGGGTGGCGAATGAGTCCTCCTTGGCTCAAAATTCAAAAAAAATAAAATTTCCTTTCGGTTTTTTATTCAAAAACACTTGATGTTGGCCTGTGATGAGGTATGAATGGGTAACTAAGGCACAAGATTGTATAAATAAGTGATTTTCACCTCATTTTACATCCTCCAACATTCACATCTCTCCTACAATCTCATCCATTCAAGAATTCATTCACACTTCATCTCAAATATTGAAGCATCTTACAACATCTTATCAAGCAATATTGAAGCACTTTGAAGCATCCATTGACATTAATTTAGATTTGCATCATCAAGGGTTTGGTAAGTTGATATAAATTGCATGTTATTAGTTTATCATTCTCTTTCATTTAATTGTTTCATTAAGGGTTTGATTACCAAAAGTGGGGTTTGACCAAGGCAAACCCCTATTTGCTAACCCTCAACCATTTTCCCCTATTGCATGTGTTTGTAGACTTTTGTGTGTATATTTAACAAGCTTTTTGGTGTTGAAGATTGGTCAACAAGTCAGCTAGGTGCTTCTTCAAGTCAAATCAAGTCTATTTCAAACTTAGAGAGTTTTTTTTGTCTGTTTCCTACAGAATTGACTTTGGAAACTCGACAAGCAAACATTTCCAGATCTGGTGTTGCAGAGTTGTCTCCTAATTTCTCAAAATTTTGGGAGAGGACTGATTCGCCACCAGTGGCAAATGAGTCACACCTTAAGACTAAAAATCTGAATTTTTTTAGATTCTGGATCTCGATAGTCAAAAACCTATTTCCGACACTTTTTCACCAGTAGTAGGACTAATTTTCCACCCTGGGCGAATGAGTTCCACTATGAAATTTCAATAATTCTAGACAACATTCACAACATTCCTAATTCATCAAATTTTTTCTAGGTGCACTTTGTATCATCCTATTTCTTTCTATTCTACATTATTTCATCATTTAGTTCATTGTTTTCATATCACAACTGAAACATAGATTTTTGGGACCTACTTTCTTTCTAACACTTCTAGGGTTTTTCACCTAAAAAGAGAAAGATGGGTCCAAAAATGATTATGTTTACATTCAAAGATTAGTGTGATATGGATCGAAAAACAGATGCAATATGCCTAAATGTAATTTTTAAATTCAAGAAACTAATAAGATTGCTTGACTAATAAAAGGTAAAATAACTTGTTTGAAAACACATTGTGTAATGCAAAAATGAACTAGAAACAAATGCAAAGCTAAACAGAAATTAATGAAACTTGAAGTGTGCACCTAAAGGCTTGAAGGAGACTAGAAATTTCTTCTAAAACATTGATGATACTAATTTTCAGGCCTAGAGGGACTCATTTTCCATTCTGGGCGAATCAGTCCTAGTTCTGGTAAATTGAGCCAGAACCTATTTCTATCAAAGGGTTAT
>VDFB02000015.1:473061670-473101518 GCA_007258455.2 Sequoia sempervirens
CCATTTTGCACTTTGGGCTATTAAGGGATTCAACAGACTAGGAGGCTCAAACTCAATCAATTTGAAAAATTTCCTTCAAGAGGAATCTAACAAGATTAAAATGGTCTTTTAAAGCAATTCAAACAATCTTTCAAGTTAGACAATAATCAAAAGCACCTTTTCTCAATTTCACCCATGAATCCTAGTAGTAGTGCAAACTCAATTTTTGGCCTTTTACTCAAATACTCTCCAAGACACCTGACAAAAATATGATGGTTTTAGACACCCATTTCAGAGTTGTAACACATATCCCAAATTAAAAAATAAGTCTTTTGGACCAACCTCCTAAAATCACCCCTTCTATGTTGACCTAATTAGGCTGATTAGGCCTAAATTACAAAGCAACATATCTTTAAACTTCTCACAAGACCTTGAAACCTTGGGGTAGCATCTCCTATGCCCTCAAACCTCTGAAACTACAATTTTTTCCTAGGGTTAACCCTTCCAACATAGCAAACCACAAAACCCTCAATTTCATTCCAAACCAAAAGGGTTTATTCAAAAGCCCACTTGCACAACCTCCCAGACCATGCCACCAACTCAAACATGTGTATTTTGACCCCTATGTGCTCAAAAGTTGAAAAAAACTCCACACTCTCATTGATTTTCACAAACCCTAGGTTGAGGGCTCCATTTTCTTGTCTTTAAAGTTGTTTAAACTATATGATGTAGACCTGGGAGGCTTAACTCAATCAATCTGACAAACTTCCTTTAAGAGTCATATAACAAGATTAAGATGACCTATTTGAACAATCTAAATCACTCTCAAAGTTTGAAAAACAACAGAAGTTAGATTTCCCACTTTCACCCCTTGAACCCTTGTAGTAGTGTAAACCTAGTTTTTGACTTCTAACTCCAATATCCTCCAAAACAATTGGAAAAAGAAATATGGATGTAGATACCCATTTCAAGGCTATAAAACATATGTGAGCCCCAACATCAACTCCTTTGGACCAACATAGAGACCCAACACCCCTACCATGGAAAAACCTAGTGAAATAGGCCTCTTTTTCAAAGAGAGTACCCTTCAAACTTCTCCAAACCCTCTGAAACCTTGGGGAAGCAGTTAAAATGCTCAAAAACCTCCAAATCCACCATCAGATTTTTCTAGTACAGATAAACTCATGCCAAACTTGAAAACCCTTATTGTATGCACATTTCTTGAAGGTTTATTGGATATGATGCTTCCACAACCTCCCAGACCTTAAAACCACCGTGAACATAGTCCAATAACCCTGCACATGCTCAAAAGTTCAAAAAACAAGACCTCCCATATAGATTTTATCATAACCGAAGAAAAAACCCCTCATTTACATGCATTCTCTTCACAAAACACTCACGAACAACAATTTTATCTCTCTTATTCCTCTCCCAATTCTCTATCCATGCATCCTACACCTAATTGATACTTCATAGGTCCCCTTACATGAGTTACAATTTCCACATAAAGTGTAAGGGCCCTTTAACATATGTTTGTTCACAAAACCCTCCAAAACAAGGTATACCGGCTGTTCACAAGAAAATGCTTAAAGGAAGCTTCCAATCCTTTATTAAACTTTCAAACCAGATAGAAATCAATGTTCACATAGACCCCTATGTAGAAAGAAATATTACATAGCTTACATCAACTTGTACGACCTGTACAAACCTGCAAAATAAGGAAAAACACAAAAAAATGAAAGAAAACTCATAATTTCTTATTGTCAAGACCTTAAATCCCAAACCAACAACCTTATAAATGATGTATTCATGCCTTTTTAAAGGCCTCTCCATATCAACCACTGACCAAGTACCTTTTCAACTGATTTTTGAATCCTTAATGACCGTTGGAATTCATAAACCCACCTTTTACACAATTTAATGTCTTTACAAACATAGTGAAGTATTTGCACATTATGACCTCTTAAAACCTTCCCAAAGGCTTGAAAATAGCCTTGTTACATTAGAAAAACACTATTCTTGCACATATACATGTAAATTCAAAAACTTTCCTTCCAAAGGCTACAAACAATTCCAAGTGCAAGATCACAATTTTCATTTCTTAACACCTAAACTCAAAACCTCACCTTAAAACCTACCTAGGGGTCTTAATTGACCTTATTCACAACAAATAACCTCAAAACAATTTTATTCCTTGCTAATAATTTCAATGCTCAATAATTAGTGCTCCAATTGTAGGCATAAGGTGGAGGTGCTCCTACACCACTCTATAATTTAACCATAATATAACTAAGCAATATATGATATAATCTAACCATAGTGTAAGTATTCTCTTTATGAAAATGAATAAATTTATTCTCATTCTACCATGGACAAGATTCCCAAAAATAAATGATGTAATACTTCTTCATGATATGTACCTACCTTGTACTTCCTTTTCTAAGTGGCTAATTTTTCATCTTTTGTTTTTTTGCTACAGTTTCAACACTTCCAACTATTGTCTTTGCATCTACAAGTTTATCATTGACACATTTTTTTCTCATCCCCACTTCTCTTACCTATTAACACCCCCTATTACCTTTTCATGATATTCTAACGTCTTTTTCATATATTTTACTTGAAGCTTTAGATCAGTTGCTCCCTCACCAACCCTTAGGACAACAACATCCCTTTCTTGGATAGAGTTTTCAATGTCTTGAATACTTTATCCTATCTTTATAGCCACTTGTTTCTTAGCTTTGAGATTGTATTTATGATTATAGAATGCAAATGTTTTTTTTTTTAAGTTCTTTACAAGACTTTTCTACCTTTTTAGATAAGATTTTCATGTTACTACCCAACCGATTCTCTTTTTTTGCACTTAGATATGATTTTTCCTTTTTATTATCATCTGTTTCCAATTGTATTTATTCCATGGAATTCTTAAGTTCAAGAATATTGGGTGTTATGAAACCTACAACCCACATACTAGAGTGGTAGGGTGGGAGGCATAGAGGGAGGAAGAGAAAAAGGGAAGGATGGAGATAGAGGTATAGAGAGTGGTAGGGTGGGAGGGATAGGTATAGAGAGAGTTAGGAAGGGAGGGAAGGAGGAGTAGGTGGAGAGAGGTTGTTTGTGTGAGAGAGGGAGAGAGGGGGAAGGAGGTAGATAGTAATTGGTAGGGTAGGAGGGATAGAGGGAGGGAGAGAGAGGGAAGAAGGGAGATAGGGAGTGGTAGGGTAAGAGAGGTATGTATAGAGAGAGTTAGGGAGGGAGGGAGGGAGGCATAGGTGGAGAGAGATTGTATATAATGAAGTCCACCTTAAAGTTTTAGAACAACTCTTTGGTAAATTATAAATGGAATTTCACTTTCTTCATTTGATTGGAACAAAAAAATTCTCACATTATAAGTAATGTTGGAAAATACACTATCCCCTATTAGTTATTTTCTTATGAAAATTTTATGTTTCGTACACACCAAGAATGTAATGAATTCCACCTTCAAATTTTAGAACAATTTTTTGGTACAATAAAAATGGCATTTCACTTTCTTCATATGATTGGAACAAAAAATGCTCGCATTATTTGTGAAGATTGCTAGAAAACACACTTATTCCTTGTCAGTTATTTCCTTATGGGGAATTTTTTTTTTTTTTTGTTTTCTTAGGCACCAAGGTGTAATGGAGTCCACCTTAAAATTTTAGAACAACTCTTTGGTATAGTAAAATGGTATTTCAGTTTCTTCATTTGCTTGGAACAAAAAGGTGCCTACATTATTTGCAGTGTTGGAAAACACACTGTCCCTTGTCAGTTATTTCCTTATGTTTTTTTTTTTTGTTTTGTACGCACCAACAATGTAATGAATTCCACCTTTAAATTTTAGAACAACTCTTTGGTATAGTAAAATGTCATTTCACTTTCTTCATTTGATTGGAAAAAAATGCCTACATTATTTGCAGTGTTGGAAAACACACTGTCCCCTATCAGTTATTTCCTTATGAAATTTTTTTGTTTCATACACACCAAGAATGTAATGAAGTCCACCTTCATATTTTAGAAAAAAAAATTGGTACAATAAAATGGCATTTCAATTTCTTCATTTGATTGAAAAAAATGCTCACATTATTTACAGTGTTGGAAAACACACTATCCCTTGTCAGTTATTTCCTTATGAAAAGTTTTTTGTTTCGTACACACCAAGAATGTAATGAATTCCACCTTCAAATTTTAGGAAAACTCTTTGGTATAATAAAAATGGCATTTCACTTTCTTCATATGATTGGAACAAAAAAATGCTCACTTTATTTGCAGTGTTGGAAAACACACTATCCCTTGTCAATTATTTTCTTATGAAATTTTTTTGTTCCATACGTACAAAGAATGTAATGAATTCCACCTTCAAATTTAAGAAAAACTCTTTGGTTGTACAATAAAAATGGCATTTCACTTTCTTCATTTGATTGGGAAAAAAATGCTCACATTATTTTTAGTATTAGAAAACACACTATCCCTTGTCAGTTAATTCCTTATGAAATTTTTTTGTTTCATACGCACCAAGAATGTAATGAAGTCCACCTTCAAATTTTAGAAAAACTCTTTGGTACAGTAAAAATGGCATTTCACTTTCTTCATATGATTGGAACAAAAAAATGCTCACATTATTTACAGTGTTCGAAAACACACTATCCCTTGTTAGTTAATTCCTTATGAAAAGTTTTTTTTTCGTACACACCAAGAATATAATGAAGTCAACCTTCAATTTTTTGAAAAAGTCTTTGGTACAATAAAAATGACATTTCAATTTCTTCATATATTGGAACAAAAAAATGCTCACATTATTTGTAGTGTTGGAAACACACTATCCCATAAGTTAGTTATTTCCCTTATGAAATTTTTTTCTTCCATACGCACTAAGAATGTAATGAAGTCCACCTTCAAGTAGAACAACTCTTTGGTACAGAAAAAATGACATTTCACTTTCTTCATATGATTGGAACAAAAAATGCTTACATTATTTGTAATGTTGGAAAGCATAATGTCCTTTGTCAACTATTTCCTTATGAAAAGTTTTTGTTTCATATGCATGAACAATGTAATGAAGTTTACATTCAAATTTTAGAACAACTCTTTAGTATGGTAAAATGACATTTCACTCCTCTTGATATGATTGGAACAAAAAAATGCTCACATTATTTGTAGTGCTTGAAAACACACTATCCCCTCTCAATTATTTCTTTATGAAATTTTTTTGTTTCGTACACACCAAAAATGTAATGAAGTCCACCTTAAACTTTTAGAACAATCTTTGGTATAGTAAAAATGGCATTTCACTTTCTTCATTTGATTGGAACAAAAATGCCTACATTATTTGTAGAATTGGAAACACACTATCCCCATTAGTTATTTCATGAAAGTTTTTTCAGACACACCAAAAAATGCAATGAATTCCAAATTCAAAGTTTAGAACTCTTTGTTATAGTGTAAAATAGAATTTTACTTTGTTATCCTATTGGAACAAAAATATTCTCACATTATTTGTAGTGTTGGAAAACACATTGTCTCCTGTTAGTTATTTCCTTTTGATAAGTTATTTATTTTTCGAGCATATGAAGAAATTCAAACAAAAATTTTACTCTAAGACTTGTTATAAATTTTGAAGGTGAATTTCATTGCATTCCTACTATAGTGAAAAAAATTGTACGCTCTTGAAAGTAATGCAATTTCACACTTAATTTGGACCTATTTTGGCACCCTTGCATTAAATAACCTTTAAAATCATCATTAATAGGCCCCTAAGACCCATTATTTCAGATTTCAAGGCTTATTTCAGCTAAAAACCTGACAAAATTATCTAAAACATCAAAAATTCTAAAAACCCACCCCAAAAATCTAGGGTGGGACTCATTTGCCACCTTGGGTAAATAAGTCCCCCTAGGTGGAAACCATTTTCCACCTTGGGTGAATGAGTCCCCCTAGGTGGGACCCATTTTCCACCTTGGGTGAATGATTCCCATTTAGGGTTTTATAAAAATTTGAGCGAGAAAATCACATTTTAATTCAAATTTTTATCATGTCTACCTTTGAGATCTAAATAATGGTAAATTGGGTGTTAATGCCTATATAAGAAAGTTTCTAAGTCATTATTTCACCTAAGTAATCCAAGCAAGCAATTTTCAAGAGCAATTTCAAGATCCAAGCATTCAAAGTCTTCAAGCATTCTTTCACAAGAAGCATTCTAGTTTCAAAAGAAAGCAAAGTTGAAGTCTTGGAGCAGCATTAAAGTGTTTTTGCAAGTCTTCAAGCTCACTTTCATTCAAGATCTATCATTTTCAAGGGTTCAACATGGTTGTCTATGGTGAATCATGATGGATTCTAGGCTTTTGGGAGATGCAATAGCCATCAAGCTGCTTCTAATGACTTGTTTCCCCAAGTGATTCCATCCACCATTATCACTCTAAATTTAGCCTAAGGTACAAAACATCATTGAGGCTCATTTAGGGTGATTCAAAATCTCTCAAAGTGACTCATCCATTGTCACATTTCATTCATGCATCTCATTCTTGTACATTGGAATAGGGTTGAATTATGTTTCAGATTTCCTAGTCTTAGACACACTTAAAGCTAGGTTTTATGTTCACATTTATATTCAAGTTTCATTATTTCCATCAAGGTTTAATTACCAAACTAGGGGTTTGACTGAGGCAAACTCCCATAAGCAAATCAAGTCTATATTCTATTTTGCAAGCATTTTTACATATTTGGATCTAGATATCAATTTGAGAGAAAAGAGAAAGTGTTGAAGTGTAGATATGAACTTTGAATTCTCGAAAAAGAGAAATGGGACTGATTCGCTAGAAGTGGCAAATGAGTCTCCACTCAGTGAATTCATCCACTAAAATGAATGTGATTCAACCTCAACTTATCCTTTACCCACCTTCACACAAACCTCAACCTAAAAACAAGCTTGAATTTACTCTTTACCCACCTAAGAACAATTTTTTAGCAATCAAGTAATAATACCATTGCTCATACATACAACACTCGAAACAATCCACAACCAAAACAACCAACTCCAACAACCTTACCTTTGCCTAATCCCATTTTGCCTAGTGATCCTCGTTTAACTTCACATAGTGGGAAGGAGTATGATCTTGTTGAACAACTTAAAAATACTCCTACAAAGATATCCCTATGGGACCTAATTTAGAATTCACCTAATTATCACTATGTTTGTGTGTAGAAAAATAGTCATGGTCTTTTAGGCCTTGCTTCATCATGTTTGGTCTATTTTTCTATGATTTTATGTCATAACATGGCTTGAAAATGCATATTTAGGTACTAAAATTCAAATAATGACATCTTGTGAAGGTGTTGTTAAGTTTTGTAAGACATTTCTACATTCTTCTAGACTCTATTTATTGAAATTCACCTAAAAATCACCTTTACATCACTAAATAAGTCCTATTTTGAAGTTTTGTAAAGTCTTGTAATAAAATTTCACACTTTTCTAGGAATTATTTCACTATTCATCACTTTCTTATGCTTTATTTGGTCCCTTTATGCCTTATATTCTTAATTAAGTGTATTTTTGAATGTAAGCCCGACAAATAACATTAAATGTGATTAATTCTCACACCCATTTTCAGGTTCTAGGTGGGACCCATTTTCCATGGGTGGAAAATGAGTCCCCCTTAGCTCCAAATTAAAATTTTTGAATTTCCTTTTTGGTTTTATTCAAAAACAATTGATGTTGGCATGTGATGAGGTATGAATGGGTAACTAAGGCACAAGATTGTATAAATAAGTGATTTTCGCCTCATTTTACATCCTCCAACATTCACATCTCTCCTACAATCTCATCCATTCAAGCATTCATTCACATTTCATGTCAAGTATTCAAGCATCTTAAAACATCTTATCAAGCAATATTCAAGCACTTTGAAGCATCCATTGACATTACTTTAGATTTGCATCATCAAGGGTTTGGTAAGTTGATAGAAATTGCATGTTATTAGTTTATCATTCTCTTTCATTTAATTGTTTCATTAAGGGTTTGATTACCAAAAGTGGGGTTTGACCAAGGAAGACCCCTATTTGCTAACCCTCAACCATTTTCCCCTATTGCAAACTTTTGTGTGTAGATTTAACAAGATTTTTGGTGTTGAAGATTGGTCAACAAGTCAGCTAGGTGCTTCAAGTCAAATCAAGTCTATTTCAAACTTAGAGAGTTTTTTTTGTCTGTTTCCTACAGAATTGACTTTGGAAACTCGACAAGCAAACATTTCCAGATCTGGTGTTGCAGAGTTGTCTCCTAATTTCTCAAAATTTTGGGAGAGGACTGATTCGCCACCAGTGGCAAATGAGTCACACCTTAAGACTAAAAATCTGAATTTTTTTAGATTCTGGATCTCGATAGTCAAAAACCTATTTCCGACACTTTTTCACCAGTAGTAGGACTAATTTTCCACCCTGGGCGAATGAGTTCCACTATGAAATTTCAATAATTCTAGACAACATTCACAACATTCCTAATTCATCAAATTTTTTCTAGGTGCACTTTGTATCATCCTATTTCTTTCTATTCTACATTATTTCATCATTTAGTTCATTGTTTTCATATCACAACTGAAACATAGATTTTTGGGACCTACTTTCTTTCTAACACTTCTAGGGTTTTTCACCTAAAAAGAGAAAGATGGGTCCAAAAATGATTATGTTTACATTCAAAGATTAGTGTGATATGGATCGAAAAACAGATGCAATATGCCTAAATGTAATTTTTAAATTCAAGAAACTAATAAGATTGCTTGACTAATAAAAGGTAAAATAACTTGTTTGAAAACACATTGTGTAATGCAAAAATGAACTAGAAACAAATGCAAAGCTAAACAGAAATTAATGAAACTTGAAGTGTGCACCTAAAGGCTTGAAGGAGACTAGAAATTTCTTCTAAAACATTGATGATACTAATTTTCAGGCCTAGAGGGACTCATTTTCCATTCTGGGCGAATCAGTCCTAGTTCTGGTAAATTGAGCCAGAACCTATTTCTATCAAAGGGTTATCGGAAAATGCATAAAACACAAAACTGACCTAGAAATGGGACTCATTTTCCACCCATGGTGAATGATTCCACTTTTGAATTTTTGAATTTCCAAAAGTGGCTTCCGTAGTTTCTGATCTGCACTTTGATATTCTACAGGTGTCTGCTTCTGAAACTCTGATTTATGGGCCTCAAAAATGAAATTTTGTTAATTCTTTGACTTGTTGAATGAAGAGAGGACTTTAACAACTTTTCAACTTGATCTTCAATTATTTATAAGCTCACAAGAGACCTAAATATGCAAACACACAAGAAGAGAAGAAGAAATGGTGAATGTTAGGGCATGGGGGTTTGCCTTGGTCAAACCCTATTTAGGTAATTAAACCAAAATGATGAAAGAATAGAATGAAACATGCAACAATGGAGTAAATTTCTTTTTCATAATGATAGATCTTGAAAGTCTATGATAAAACATGTAGAATATTCCCTTGGATGTCTTAGGAAGCTAAATTGATGACTTGCAATGTGAAAGCCCTAACTTGCTTGACTTGAGATAGAAGATTGGTGGATAAGTAATGAAGAATGGTTATGAAATTGAATGGGTCTTAAAATGAGGTGAAAATCACTTATTTATACAATCTTGTGCCTTAGTAATCCATTCATACCTCATCACAGGCCGACATGAAGTGTTTTTGAATAAAAACTCGAAAGGAAATTTTTAAAAATCTGAATTTGGAACCAAGGGGGACTCATTCGCCACCCATGGTGAATGGGTCCCATCTAGGACCTAAAAATGGGTGTCAAGAATTATGTTGTATTTAATGTTGTTTATCAGGCTTACGTTAAAAAATACACTTAATGAAAGCATATAAGGGCATAAAAGGACCAAATAAAACATAAGAAAGGGATAAATAGTGAAGTTATGCCTAGAAAAGTATGAAATCTTGTTAGAAGACTTTACAACACTTCAAAATAGGACTTGATTGGTGATGAAAAGGTGATTTTTAGGTGAATTGTAATGAATAGAGTCTAGAAGAATGTAGAATTGTTTTACAACACTTCACAACACCTTCACAAGACGTCATTAAAAGCATTTTATTTAATTTGCAAGGGTTCGAGACCTAGTGTGGATGCATAAAATGTCTCACAACACTAGATTAAGGCCTCATTAAGTCCAATTTATCATGAATTAATCCCATGCCAAGCAAAAGGGTCTTTTTTTCTATTGCACAACAGTTTGTTTTCAAACATAGTCTAAATCTTAGTTTTGCATTCATATTCATTCATATAAATCACATGCTTGCATTTTGTTTACTTCATTTAGCTTAGAAAACATCACACATAACGTAATTTGAATGAACACTTAGCATTTTTGGCCCTATCTCTCTCTTTTTATGTGAAAAACCCTGGATGAGCTAGAGAAGTACATAAGAACCCAAAAATCTACAGTTCATTTTGGTGAATTTTCCTAGTGCTCCTTGTTTAACTTCACATAGTGGGAAGGAGTTTGATATTGTTGAACAACTTAAAAATACTCCTGTAAAGATATTCATATGGGACCTAATTTAGAATTCACCTAATTATCACACTATGCTTCAAACAACTTTACAAGTAGTGGTTCCTCTTGGTACAAATGCAAATGATGTGGAAACTATAATAGAAGGAATGAATATAGTTAATGTAGACATTACCTTCCATCAACATGAGTTGCCTCCTTTGGAATTAATAAATAAAAATGATGCCTTCATGATAATAGTCATCTGCAAAAGATTAGGAATAAAGAGAACTCTTCTTGAAAATTGTTTCGCTCTTAATGTGTGTAGTATCAAACTTTTGGATAAACTTGGTGTGGATAAGTCAAAAAAAAAACATGATTCCTTGTCAATTCGTGGATTTGATAACATAGGAAAACAACTATTGGGTGTGATTACTTTACCTATTACAGTTGGAAAATAACCTTGCAAACTCCTATTCATGTAATACCCTATAATATTTCATATAATCTCCTTTTATGGAGACCTTGGATTCATGAAATGCATGTGGTTCCTTCGACCCTTCATTGTATAATTAAGTATATCTACATCAATAAGGTATATCAAATTGAAATAGACCCCGAACCTGAAAGTTGTTTGTAAGTTGAAAAAGGAACGACAAGTCCTCTAAACACATCGATTCCAACATTGAACATAGAACCTATGAAAAAGGAAAAACAAGTGATTGAAACAATGTCAAAATTATTGGATGAAGATTGGGGTTCCTTAGAATTCACACCCTTGTTTATGGGAGAATACACAATTACAAGTAAAGAAGATGAAAATAAAATACAACTAATGGTGATTTCAATGCAAAATTCAAAAGAATAACTTCACAAGTATCTACCTCATCTACTTTAAAAGAAGATACAAGCTATACAACAAACTTTGATGAGATATATTATCAACAACCACTGAACCAAAAAGAAATGGAAAGAATTTATGGGAAAGGATATGATTTCATGAAACAAATTGGTTATAGTGGAAAAGGATGTGGTAAGAAAGAACAAGGTATTTGTGTTCCTATAGAACCTAATACACAAGAAACAAAAAGTTTTTTGAGATATTTCCCTTCTAAGATTACACAAGCAACGAAGAGACCATCACTAAACATCAACACCATAATGTGTAATCCTAAAACAAATCTCACCTTGAAGCATCTTGAATTGAATTATACAACTTGTGAAGAATCATTGGAGTTTTTTGAAGATGATGAAGCCTTGAAAGAAATGCTAGGAGTTTATGACAAACCATTTTCTCCTCCTAAAAAGAGGTGGCTGATATGTGCTATGATTATTACCAAGAAAAAATATGGAGAATAATACAGTAGTGAAGTTGACACAAACAAAGAAGAATACAACCCTGAATTTTTGAAACAAAATGCGCTTCCTTTAAGAGATACCATGGATATACCAATGGATATTAATAATGAAGAAAAAGTGATTAAGGTAGGAAAGTTCCTTAATGATGATGAACAAGAAGACCATGCAACTTTACTTCATGACTTTCCCAAACTTTTTGCTTGGACTTATTCAGATATGCCAAGAATTGGCCCTAACATTGTAACATAGAATATAGTCCTCGCTAAAAATGCTAAGCCCATTAGAAAAAAGATTCAAAAAATAAACCCTAATCTGGCCTTATTAGTCAAAACGAAGATTTTAAAACTCTTTGAGGATGGTTTTATAAGACCTATAGATTATTCTCCTTGGATCTCAAACATTGTCACAGTTGCAAAACCTGACAATCATATTAGGATGTGTACGGATTTATGTGATTTGAATAAAGCATCTTTGAAAGATGACTTTCTCCTTCCTAATATCAACATGATAGTAGATCCGGCTATGGGGCATGCTTTGTTGTCATTCATGGATGGATTTTTTGGGTATAATCAAATCTTTATAAAACCTCAAGACCAATACAAAACAACATTTACAATAGCTTGGGGAACATTTTATTGGGTAATGATGCCTTTTGGATTGAAGAATGTAGGTGCAACATATCAAAGAGCGATGACGTTGATATTTCACAATTATAGGCATAAGATTTTGGAAGACTATGTTGATATTCTGGCCAAATATTTAACAAGACAAGATAATGTAAATGTCCTTTGAAAAATATTTGAGCGAATGCGAAAATACAACATGATATTGAATCTAAAAAAGTGTGTCTTTGGTGTAGATAGTGGGAAACTTCAAGGTTTTATTGTATATCATAGAGGCATCGAGGTGGACATGAAAAAAATTGATGTTATGGTTAACATGCCACCTCCTAGAAACGTCTCTCAATTGCACACATTACAAGGAAGAATTCAAGCTATCCGTCATTTTGTAGCATCTTAAGCTGATCGAACGTTACCATTTACACATCTCCTCAAGAAATATGTGCACTTTGATTGGAACAAGGATTGTAAATAGGCTTTTGAGAATTTGAAGGATTACCTTGCAACTCCACTCATTTTACAACCCGCTATGCAAAACAAACCATTCATCCTTTACATAGCAACATCAGCCCATGCTCTTGCAGCATTGTTGGCTCAACAAGATGAAATTTGTAAACAGAATCATGTTTATTACATTATCTAAACTTTGATCGATTATGAGAAATGATACAAAACAATAGAAAAAAAAAAATTGGCTCTTGTATTTGCTACAAGTAAAATAAGACATTACTTACTAAATGCAGAAATACATGTGATGACAAGATTTGATCCTCTAAAATATCTTTTCAATACAACAGATTTATCAAGATGCTTGGCTAAATGGGTTATGTTGTTAAAAAAGTTTGACCTTAAGTTTGTTTCACAAGAATCAATTAAAGTACAAGCCTTAAAGTTGACCACTTAGTAGACACTCCCTCACTTTGGGCATTACCTAATGTAGAAATGTTCCCTAATGAGAATGTGTGGACTATTCAGAAAGATTAAGAAGCATGGGAATTAAATTTTGATGGATCTAAGTGTAGAACAGGCTCTAGTGTCAGCATTATAATAGTCCCACCCACAGGAAATCTTATTCCCTTATCATATCACTTAAACTTCCTATGCACCAACAACATAGTGGAATATGAAGCATTAATTGCTAGTTTGCACGCTATTTTAACTTTGAGAGTTCTAAATATTAAGATATTTAGTGATTGACAATTAGTCATTAAGAAAATAAATGTGACATGTCAAGAAATATTACAATGAATTTATTAGAGAATTTTGAATCATTTACCATTGACGTCATCCCACAAAAGGATAATCGGCATGTAGATGCAATGGCAAGTGCAACTTCTCTTATATCACCTCAAGATCCTTCAAAGGATTTCACATTTTTTTTCCATTCAATTATGAAACCATCAATTGAATCCAAAGTCGAAGAAGTATTGATAAATATGGAACGATCTAGTGAATGGTATACACCAATATTTAATTATTTAAAAGAAGGTACCTTTCCTGAGCTAACAATTAAAAATACTCGAGATCATCTTTGCAAACTCATAACTAAGTATATAATTCTCACTGATGTATTATATAGAAGATCCTTTAATGGCCTTAGATGTCTTAGACAATCAAAAATCCCCATAGCACTTGAAGAAGCTCATGCAGGTGCCTATGGAGGTCATTTTGGAGGAAGATCATTAGTTCAAAAACTCATTCGCCTGGGATACTACTAGAGACATATGGAAAAATATTATTTCAAGTATGTTAAGAGATGTCACAAATGTTAGGAACATAGCAATTTGATTCATGCTCCTGCTTTTGAGCTTTGGGAACAAATTCCCATTTGGTTATTCTCAGTATGGGGACTAGATTTGATTGGAAAAATCTCACCACCTTCCTCCTCTGGGCATACTTTTATAATTACTACGACAGATTATTTCACAAAATGGGTAGAATCTATCCCTCTTCGATCAACAACTGCTAATGTGATATGTAATTTCATATTGGAACACATTATTGCTCACTTTGGACTTCCTTCCACGTTAGTTTTTGACAATGGTACACCATTTAAGAATAATGACGTGAAGAAGTTCCTAGAAACATTTAACATCAAACATTACTTTTCAACACCTTACTACCTACAATCTAATGGTCAAGTTGAATCAACTGATAAGACCCTAGAACAAATTATAAGGAAAACTGTAAACAAACACAATAAGTATTGGCACACATAGTTAGCATATGCATTGTGTGATTACTGTACTAGTATCAAAAATTCCATCGAGACTACTCCTTATAACCTTGTCTATGGTACTGATGTGATTATTCCCTTGGAGTTAGAAATCCCCACATTAAGGATTGCTCTTAAATGACTTATTGATGACAAAACTTATAAAGAACAACGATTGCATCAGCTTGAGATGCTTGATGAATAGTGCATTAACACTCTTGAACATCTCCAAGATTATGCTAGAAAGTTGCAATGTAGTTATAGCAATCATGTCATCCCTCGGGTATTCAACAAAGGTGATTTGGTGTTATTCAAAAATCAACGTAATTTTAATGCCAACCCAACTAAAAAGGGAAAATTAAGTCCTAATTGGCTAGGACCATATATAATTAATGAAAGTTATGGGTCTAGTGCATACACATTAATAGAAATGGATGGCACACCTCTCAAAGAACCTATTACTGTCACACATTTGCCCCGGTATTATGTCTAATCTTCTTGAACGATGTGAATTATAAAGTAGGGTGTTAGAGTTAGTGGATAATATTCTATGTGCTCTCGCATTTCTTCGTTCTTGAAAAACAATTATTTGTATGTCTTGAATACTAAAGTGGTTATTTAATTCATTTTTTATTAGTTTAGGTTTCATGCTATTCAAGTTCATCTTGTATGTTGTGTTAGATTATATCATTATATGCATTTAATGTTATTTAATTAGATCATAGGTGCATTTAATTTAACATAACATACTTAATCACAATGTTGCATCTAAGAGAAACTAGAATAATTTTTAATTAGATCACATAAAACATGTTAAATCATGGATACATTCATTAAATAGTCTTACAAAGATTATTTAATCAATCACATTGCCATTTAACATTAAACACATAAACACAAGTAACAAAACATCAAATAATCATCTATATATATATCAAAGTTTTGTGTACATGTCATCAATATATACAATGTTAGTGAGGTTTGTGACTACTAGATCCCTTAGGATATGGTGCTCGCATCTGTCTAGAGGCGGTCCATCAGGAGACAGTGATATGTGATCATGATCATGATCCTTCGAGAGCATTAAGAGTAAATTGTAAACCTTGTACCATCCAAGGGCCTCCCAACGCTCCCTTACAATCTGATCTCTCTCTTCCTATAGTCTAACTACCTCTGACTGTAGTCTCTCAAACTTTGTTGGGGTTCAAGATGATTGAGCATCCTGGGCAGCCTCGGCTTGGTGGATGCACCTCTAGAGACTCTCATATGCTACCCGTAGTATGACGTACAACTCAAACAACTCTGGATCCTACTCCATGATGGGTGGGGGCACATAGTCTGTATCAGTAGCCTCCTCATAAATTGATGGGGGCACTATCTCAGCAGCCACCTAATGATAGAGATCTTTAAGGTCTCTCACAACTCTTGCAAGATAGAAATCATAAATATAATTAGTACACATCATGATATATATACATAAAATTAAAGCATAAAGCATGACAGTAAATAAAATATCATCACCTGGCTCTCTGACTAGCTATGTAAAGACAACCTTGTCATGTGTAGGAGGCACTAAGGATGTGCTAGCCTCTTCATGACTATAGGTACTAGTGCCTACTGTAGTTGTTGATTGTGACCTAGTAACATGAATGGGAGATGGTTCTCCCCACTGATGGCCCATTGGATCCTCATCCATTACCTCACCACCCTCACTCATCCATTGATCCTCCTCCTTGTCCTCCTCCTCATATACCTCCTCCTAGCCATGATAGTCTAGGTATGCATCCTTGTCATACTCCTCAACTATCACATCTATGAATATTTATGTATTCCTAAAGTATGTCTCCTCAGCTCTACCCTCCTCCTTGTCTCCCTAATCTAGGAGTGGCCCTACATCACCTATCACCTTTTCCATTGGGAATACAGGAGTTGGTTGTGATGCTACCGACCACTCCTCATAGCCATATATGGTATCAGCGTCATCAACATCAGAGATCAAAGGAATATCATGATCTAAGTACTCAAAGTCACCATGGACAACATCATCAATAGTGAACCATCTACTATCACCAGGCCACTGGGAACTTCATACTGATCTCCTGAAAAAGGGTCGTGCCATGGACACTATCTGAACTTGACCAAACTGTCACATGACATGATCATAGTATAAATTTCGTACTATGTGATCATGTTTACCTATCAAGAATATTTCCATTTGTAGTCTCCTCATCTGATGAGTCTCATCCAACCACTATGGAATAAGATGGTAAGGTCTCCATATGATCTCCTCCTCATCCAGTCGGTTGAATCAAACTCTCCAAACATGTAAGTCACCATATTCCCATAGCTGGCGCAGTGGATAATTGAATTCTTGAGGATACCCTAGGGATGATGCACATGGAAATCATGTTGGTATGGTGCACGTGATATGCTCCAAGCACCACACCTGCAGCAACATACAGTGTACAATACTGTCGATCTCATGATATGAAAATCACCCAAGATCATAATATAAGTGTGCTAGGATGTTGCACCCCTAGGCATACATGGTCCTATGCTCTTCCATCCCCCGAATCATATGTACTAGTCCTCCCTCTAAGTGTGATCCTCAACCATCAAGGATGAGAACTATTTCTACAATGAACATCATAATCCATTGCAACAAGTGGGGCCCATGAATATAGTAGCATAGCTAGATCGATCTGTGGCCTCACCATACCATCATGAACTGGACCTCCAAGGAAATATTGGATACCATATTTCATATCTTGAAATGACCACTCTACTAGGAAATGTACCCTCTCACCCTGAATCATAAATTGGATTATATAATAGAAATCCTCTAGCATGATGGTCATCTCGCCTGTGGGAAGATGAAATGTGCATATGTTTGTGTTCCACCACTCTGCTAGTGCCATCAACATAGCATCGTGGTACCTCATGGGGGGCATGAGGTATGCCCAATATAACCCTATAGTTTGTAATAACTATGTTTCTTCTATTGAGAGTGTGGGAGCTAGATCTCAGAGGCGAATGATCTATCTACCACCCAGGTGCTATAGCAAATAGGGAGGAATCTAACAAAATAGAAAAAATGTCCTATAAGAATTCTACAATATTAAATCTATACATCAACAACCAAAAAAAGTGTACTAAATTTTTTCTGGTGTACTCTCCTAAGGGTCCTAGACACTTTAGACCCCTTTTGGGACACTTCTAAAGAAATAGGACACTTTGCGACAAAAAGGACACTTCACGACAAAAGGAGACACTTTGCAAAAAAAGGGGACACTTTGCGAAAAAAAAAGGATGTTTTGTGAACTTTTCTTCTAAGGCACTAAATTAACCTACAAATGAATACAAATCATAAAATAAATGCGTAAAGACAAAGCTAAGGAAAAAAAAGCAACTCACCTGCTAATAATGCTCATCGTGGACCACCTAATCTCATAGGACGTCCAGTCTAGCAGGCATGTAATATCGTCGACTCGACATCTTCAATCACTCTTCACCAAACTCAAGCTAAAAGTAGGTAAATGGAAAGAATTAACTTCACTTTTTACTCTAATATAAGTTAAAAGTAGGGTTAAAATGTGCCTTTTATTCAAATCAACATAATGGGAATTAGAGAGCTCCATTTTTTACATCATTTGTTGCATTGGAATCATGATTTTGCTCCCATTCTCATCAAATTTCTATTATTATGTGGTATGGTGCTTGGAAATACCCTATGATACGACTTAATTTATTCAATGTGGCTAGATTACTACCTTGATTCCACCTCCATAAAGAAAATGGAATCAAGGGGGGCCATACATCTACCCTTGAATGTGATTTCTAGAAATAAGTTAGATAAGAGGATTTTTGGACAACTAATGAATTTTTGTTGTAGGATGCAGTTCCTAACATTGAGGTTTTGCAAATAGCTACAGTGGGGGCTTCATCCATCCATATCATGATTGAACTTATATGTGTATCTTTTTATGAAACAGAGAGTATTGTTGGAGTCCTTTAGCTTGCATATGTACGTAGAGTCATGGGCACTAAAGTGGGGGCTAAAATTATTATGGAAAATTATACGTTCTTGAAAGCAATGCAATTTCACACTTAATTTGGACCTATTTTGGCACCCTTTCATTAAATACCCTTTAAAATCATCATCGATAAGCTCCTAAGACCCATTATTTTGGATCTCGGGGCTTATTTCAGCTAAAAACCTAAAAAAAATATCTAAAACATCAAAAATTCCAAAAACCCACCCCGAAAATCTAGGGTGGGACTCATTCGCCACCTTAGACAAATGAGTCCTATTTGGGGCTTTTTTTTTAGTTTGAGTGGGAAAATCACAGTTTTTAATTCAAATTTTTGGTTGTTGTCAGTCTTTGAGATCTGAATAATGGTAAATTAAGTGTTAATGCCTATATAAGTAAGTTTCTAAGTCATTATTTCATCTAAGCAATCTAACCAAGCATCTCTCAAGAGCAATTTCAAGATCTAAGCATTCGAAGTCTTCAAGCATTCATTCACAAGTGCAATCAATTTCAAAAGAAAGCAAAGTTGAAGTCTTGGAGTAGCATTAAAGTATTTTTGTAGGTCTTCAAGCTCATTTTCATTCAAGATTTAGCATTTTCAAGTGTTGATCATGGTTGTCTATGGTGAATCATGATGGATTCTAGGTTGGGGAGATGCAACTAGCCATCAAGCCAAGCCTAATGACTTGCTTCCCAAGTGATTCCATCCTCCATTATCACTCTACATTCAGCCTAAGGAAGGTACAAGCATAATTGAGGCTCATTTAGGTGATTCAAGAAGTCTCAAAGTGAGTCATCCATTGTCATATTTCATTCATGCATATTAGAATAGGGTTGCAATATGTTTCATATTTCCTAGTCTTAGACACACTTAGGGCTAGGGTTTATGTTCACATTTACATTCAAGTTTCATTATTTCCATCAAGGTTTAATTACCAAAGTAGGCATTTGACCGAGGCAAACCCCCCATAAAAAAATCAAGTCTACATTTTGTTTTGCAAGTATTTTTACAGATTCGCATCCAAATATTAATTTGGGAGAAAAGAGTAGGTGTTGAAGTGTAGATTTGAACTTTGAATTCCCAAAAAATCAAAACGAGACTAATTCACCAAAAGTGGTGAATGAGTCCCACTATAGGTATTTTTAGGATTTTTGCAGATTCAGATACCCATTTTCCAAAAACATGTTCCTGTGCAGAAACCAATATCTTAGACTAATTCGTCCAAATTGATGAATGAGTCCTATTAGGTCAAAAGTTTAGATTTTCCAACATTTTTGAGCCCATCTAATTCTGCTTCATATTCCCAAGTACACACAATTCATCTTATAGTTTGTTATTCTATTTCATTTGCATTCCTAGGTCATTAGTGAAGCATTGCATTGAATTAGGGTTAAGCATTTCATTTGTCTTTCCAAGCCCTACCTTGGTGGTGAACCCCTTATTAGTTTACATTCAGCCCCTAGGACAACCCTATTGCAAGATCTCTTTCTCCTTTGCATTGAGATCTATAGCGTTTGTTCTTGAATGAGAGAGGGTGAAGATTGTCATTCTAGGTCCTAAACCCTACAAAAGCATAGAATTTTCCACCTTTCACCTACTATGTACATATCAAAAGTTTTTTCATTACATTCTTATTATTTTGTAAATTTATAGGTTGGAACACACTATGTGTTATGAAACCTGCAACCCATGTATTGTTGTAAAATAGTCTACAAGTAACAACCCAATTGGTTAGTCAACCCTTAGGTCAATTTGATTAGTTTTATGTATCCCTCACCTACAAATCCTCGAGCTCTACACCCTTGAGCTTAGAAGAAGCACAATCATATCACTCACAACCCACTATTTTTTCCAACAGGTATAATTATTTTGTGCATTTATATTTTCATCATATGAGGAAATTAAAACACAATTTTTACCTCAGTAAAAGTTGTAAATTTTGAAGGTTGCTTTCATTACATTTGTACTCTCTAAATAAATAAAAAAATTCAATACAATAATTGCAAGGTGGAAAACATTGGGTGTTATGAAACCTGCAACCCACATACTATTGTAAATCCTCTACATGTAACAACCCAATTGGTTAGTCACCCCTTAGATCAATTTGATTATTTTTATGTGTCCCCCACCTGCAAATCCTCCCCGAGCTCTCCACCCTTAAGCTTAGAACAAGCACAATCATATCACTCACAATCCCATTGTGTTTTCCAATTATATCATATGGTTTTAACTAATTTCTATTTTCTAATTTTAGGCTTTCACATTATATCTTTATGAACCCAATGTTGCACTGATAAAATTATATTTTCATACTTCTTGGAGCATTAAAATTTGTAATATCTCACCTTATTTTAACAATATATAATTCAACCCTATATTCCCCCTATAAATGAGCCATTCCTTATTGAAAAAACTCCTCACCATTTCATTGCTCCACCTTCTTTACTTGCTACCCCTTTGGTTTTTGAAAATAAGAACTATTTCTTGCAAGCTCCTATCAAGTAACGAACCTTCTTTCATTTCATCCAAACATAACCAATGATTCTATACACATCATGGTGACCTCTGTAAACATATCTTATCCATTCTTTTAGAATATCAATTTATCATCCTACTTCCTCATGTGAATAAGAAATGTCCTTAGAATTGTCATTCAACACCTCTCTCTTGCATATATCATTAATTTCTAGTTCATTTTGCTAATCAATGCAAAGAACTAAAACATAAATACAACACCTAATTGATATAGGTGCCATCACTATCTTCTAATAATGTACCCCTCCCTTTTTTCATATGATGATGACATTAATTTGGTAGAACCCAAAAAAATTATGGCACATCTTCTGTCAATAATACAAATGTTATTTCCTACTTTTTATATAGACTTTATATTAGTATACACATCAAGTATTAATACTTTATGTGATTTATAACCATCTAGGTATGTTTTGATTGTATATTTATATATTTTGAGGATGATGCATAAAATTAAGAATTACTACTATCTTGTGAATCCAACATTTTAGAAATTCAATTTCTTCTTTGTAATACTTTGGATACTAGTGCATGTGATACCCATGGTTTCATGTTTCTTTGGATGCTAATATAGGACAATAACATTACATACCCCATAAAATTTCTATGCTCCAAGTCATATTTGTCCATTATCACCAATGTGTTTTCTTCTTTATGTTATAAAATTTTATTTTGGCATATATTTGTTTACTTGTTACTTGTTATGTGGTACTTATTTTCTCTTTTACTTGTTTCCATTTAGTAGTAGCACAATTTCAAGTGCATACTTTATTTTTAGTAATAGCACTATGAACTATCTTACGTTAGCAAGAGTGCAGGCAACCATATCAAAACTTTTAAGCAATTCTATTTTGTTAAAGAAAAAAATGTTTGGCCTCCATGTAGTAAGATGCTTTGGGGAGAACATAAAGTAGAGAGGGGAAAATGCATTTGATATGTTCTTTAAGAGGATAAAATTTTGTACATGAAAATTTTATCTATTGATAACATCAATTTTACATAGATTAGATGTAAAAAGATGCTACATAGAAGGGTTGTCATCCCCAAAGATTTTATACAATTCAAGATCATAGAAATGAGGAAGATATTCCTCTAATAGGGAATAAAACCCTAAATGATAGTGATTAATTCTCTACAATGAGATATTACACATTTACAGTAGTTTCAATGAGTTCAACCTTTTTCAGAGCTCTTAGTTTCTTCCCAAATCTCAGGCAAGGCTTCCTTTATATTGTGAATGCTTTCAAGTGTGAAGTATGCTTCCTTTATAAACAACAAAAACCACAAAATGTTACCTTCCTTGTAATAACCTACAAAGCTTGAAAAATGAAAAATTTAGACAACATATTATTGTAGAAAAAAGGTAGAGTTTGTTAAATCTCTATAAGAGAATAGAAACCTATTTCTCACAAGATAAATACTGAGCATAAACTTTGATATAGAGAAAGAAAGAAAAAATACTCAAATCCACAAATATCTAAAGAGTGGTCAATGAGACTTGTACATACAAAATATACACACCAAATATTAGAGGTCCAGAAATATGATTGGAAAAAATGTAGAATTTGTTAAATCTATGTCAAAGAATGAAAACCCACTTCTCCCAAGATAATACTAAACAAAAGATTCTTTATAAAGAAAGAAAGAAACAATACTCGAACTAGCAGATATCCAAAGAATAGTTAGTGGGACTTGTAAATACAACATATACCATATTCAAAGCCCGACATCTCCAAGACAAGATCAAAATAACATAAAAATAGAAGAGAGATAATGAGAATGATAAGAGAAAATTCTCCAACTTGCACAAAATGCACGTGGGTCCTCTTCAAGTTTTCTCCATTGAGTTGTAGATCAACACATAGCTTAGATCTTTGTTGCTTGGTTATATTGTTAGTTTATGCTTCATGCCTAATCTACCAAAAAATCAATATATTTTTCTGTTTATTAGTAAGATTTTGAATGGCATAGTTACCTTTTTCTCATAATGCATTAGAATTCCATCCTCAATGGGTTCTTGTAACAACTCTGGGGATCATCTTTTAAATCATAGAGAAAGCATAGAAAAACATTTGAAAAACAAAGTTGGTATCCAAGTTGTTTTATAGATTTTTCTGGTTTTTCTCTTTCTAATGGGACTCATGTCAAAATTTCTTTAAGGCTCAAGGTCTACATTTTGTTCAGCATTAGCAATTCTATGTTGCTCGATTAAGGCAAAATATATTCCCGAAATCAAGATTGTATGTCAATGCAAGGTCAATCAAGTTTCTTATGACAAAAATGTGATGGGAAATCCAATATGGGTATTCTTATTTCTTCTTTTTTGGGTGCTATGTTACATGGGAGGTTTGGCCAATAATTACAAGATCTAAACACTCTTGTGCAGAATGAGGCATGTAAAGAACTCTACCACAAGAAAAAATGAAACCTATCTAATGTCTATGTGCCTTCACTCCAGTATGGTGTCACTGCTCAAGTGATCCATCTCAAAGCCAAGCGCTGAGGAGGGGAGTCAATATCAGTGAGTTCACAATACCGAAATGTGTTACAGTTGAGAGGAACCCAAGAAGCATTGTAATGGTTTACAAGAATTTTGGCAACAATTACTCTTATTTCTCCACTATGGGCTATAAATTTGTTGCTCTAGTTGTTGGTATTCAAGTTTATAATGATTTAGTTGCCAAGGAAGGAGAATATCCACTAGAATTCAAGATCATTGCCAAGCGTAATCCCATAAGCATCAACATCCCAATGTATAAGAGAAAATGTGGCAAATACAACTAGAAAATAAAGAGTTGAATGGAATTTATAGAAGGTTAATGTATACAAAAACATCATCCAACCCCACTAGTAGCTCTCATCCCTAATCAAAACACACACCCAATGAATGAGTAAAGGAAAAAATAGGATTTGAATTGATTGTATTTTTCTATTTTTTTTCTATTCTAAGGCAAGATCATGTACAAAAAATTGTTAATGTACAGTGTATCTTCTGAAACGAATGAACATCGATCATTTTTAGCTAAATAGGCAATAAAAATTACCACTAAATGATTAAGGGGCTTCCAAAATTAATCATTTTGGCTCAAAATTTGTCTTTCCTCTGTCTTTTGTATGTTATTCCCAAGTGAAACTTTCTACATTGACTGCAATACCTGTAGAAATACAGATTCCTAAACTATTTATTTGCTCCTTATGCCACAATGATAAAAATTAGATAATATGAAAGTGTAAATAAAAACATAACAAAACAAGAGAAGAATATCCCAACTAACCTCTTAATCCCTCTATCACCACAGCTTCCCACCAATAGAATATCCACCCACATTTGGTTAACCACCTCACATATCGCATACTTGGCTTCTCCTTCAACCACCGTGCTCTCCACTCCAACCTAAAACATAAAGAAAAAAAGGGAAAATGTGCTTTAAAGCTGATATTTCTGTTGGAAAAATAATCTCCAATCAGCATTCTTACCTACCCCCACGTAAGCTTCTTGCAACCTGGTTGGCTTGGCTGTAATTAATATGGTAGATAAATTTGAATTTGAAAAAAAGAACTTGTTTTTGGACTTGCATTACCAATGAACACTTGCAACAATTAATGAGTTAGGTGATTTTGAATTTTGAATGAAGCGCTCATTCTCATGAGTTGAAAGTAAGACAAAAGGAATGTCTTTGCAACCGTTAGAGTTAGAAAAGAATAGAAGTCATTTTTTGGTTTGTAAGTGGTGACCTTGTAGTAGTAGATGAAAAAGGAAATATTCAGCACAGAACAGTGACAACAACAGCATAGGAATGTTTAGTAGACACAGCGCATTGTTAGCTATAGCTACAAGATTGTAGCAGTTTATGTATTTTGGTGTGAGTGTAGCACCTTATGTATTGGACATCTATCCAAGTTAGTTTAAGTCTATTTTGTTCATGTAAATCAGAGCATGTCCTCTAAATATTTGTATTTTGAAGCAAACAAGGAATATATGAAAAGTTATTTTATGTTTGTTTAGTTTTGATGTGGTTGTGCATACTCTGTGCATTTTCTATGTGTTGTTTTTGTATTTTTCCAATCCAGTAACAACAACAAAGTTGTGTATCAACACCCCTACCACCCAACAAGTGGTATCAGAGCCCTATTTTTCTGGGCAGTCAATTAGTCAGTAATTTTATTGTGGGTAAAGCCCTAGGTTATCTAGGCATTGTTTAGTCTTCTCAAACTTGAGAAATATGGCAAGAGGTGATAGAAAAGGTCGGGAGCAGCCACCAAATTTTGATGGACAAAATTATGATATATGGGCTAAGAAGATGAGAACCATCTTAGTTGAAAATGACCTATGGGAGTTTATCACTAATGGGTTCATTGATATCATAGACCCAAATGCATTTGTAGCCCTTTCAAATGCACATAAAAACTAGTTGAAAGAGATAAGAATGAAGGATGCAAACGCCCTCAGTCTAATTGAGGCAGCCTTGAGTGACGCTACTTTCCCACATATTGTAACATCAAACTATGCAAAACAAGCTTGGGATATATTGCAAAATAGTTACAAGGGGACTGAAAAAGTGAGGTTAGCTAAGTTGCAGCTCTTGAGAAGCAATTTTGAGACTCTACAAATGAAAGATAATGAGTCCATTTCTGATTTTCACACTAAGGTTTCAACCCTAGTAAATCAGTTGAGATTCAATGGAGAAAAAATGGAAGAACAAAGGATTGTTGAGAAAATCCTAAGAAATCTGCCTACTAAGGTTGATTATGTAGCAGTTGCCATTGAAGAGGCAAAGGACTTGTCTCAGATGAAAATAGATGAGTTGATGGGTTCACTAAAAACCCATGAGCAACGGTTGAACATGTTTTCTCCTTCCCTAGAGCAAGCATACATATCTCAGACCAATGCAAGAGGTTGGGGAAGAGGAAGAAACAATAGAGGAAGAGGTCAAAGAGGCAGAAGTAGAAACAATTTTGGAAGAGGAGGTTCTGACAGCATAGAGGAGATGAGCAACTCACTGTCAGCAAACCAGAACTAGAGGACAAATAGTAGTTTGAATCAAAGGAGTGACAAGATAAATGTTCAATGTTATTATTGTCACAAATATGGCCATTATGCTAGTGAGTGTAGAAAGAAGTAGTGTGACCATGGAGGTCAAAATGCTAATGTATCAAATGAGAACAAAGCTGAAAATGACAAACAGTCAAATGTTTTCATTGTTTACAATCTTGCTAAGTGCAGCAATGATGAAGTTTGGTACTTGGATAGCGGATGCAGCAACCACATGAGAGGTAACAAAATTTTATTTTCCTCCATTAACAGCGATATAAAAACTGAGATCAAAATGGGAAATGATAAGAAGGTTCCCATCATTGGAAGAGGTGTAGTCAATATCCAAACCAAGAATGGTGAGAGGCAGAAAATCCAGGATGTCTATTATGCCCCTGGCATAAAACATAACCTATTGAGCATTGGACAAATGGTCCAAAAGGGTTACAAGATCCTAATGGAGAATCGAGAGTGCAAGATATTTGAAGAGGAGGCAACAAGAGAGTGATGGTTGCAGTGCAGATGATGAGAAACATAATGTTTCCTCTCAGGATGCACATGGTGTCTACAACAGGAACAACAGATGGTCTACAACATCATTGTTCCCTGGCACTAATAGCAGTCACACAATAGTCGACAGTCGAACAACAGTTTTCATTCAAGACAGACATCAAAGACCCATCCAAACTATGGCATTTAAGGTATGGGCACTTAAGCTTTTCAAGTTTTATTTTATTGTCTAGGAAAGGAATGGTTAGGTTTTTACCATCCATTGTAGAACATGATGGCAAGTGTGAGGCTTGCATTTTAAGAAAACAACATAGGCAGCCATTTCAATATGGGTATTCTAGGAGAGCAAAATCACCTCTAGAGTTAGTACACTTAGATTTGTGTGGACCCATGAAAACCCCCATCTTAGCTAGAAATACATATTTCATGACTTTCATAGATGACTATAGAAAAAAAATATGGGTCTATTTCTTGAAAAAAAAATCGGAAGCCTATGAGAAATTTAAGTGGTTTAAGGAAGCAGTTGAAAAGGAGAGTGGGCACTATATCAAATCCCTTAGAATAGATAGAGGGGGAGATTACATCTCCAAAGAATTCCTTAATTTTTGTAGGAATGAGGGAATTCACAAACAATTTACAACAAGGTATACCCCACAGCAAAATGGAGTGGCAAAAAGGAAGAATAGGACCATTCAAGATATGGCGACAAGTATGCTGAAAGCAAAAGGGCTTTCACACATATTTTGGGGAGAAATTGTAGCAACAACAGTCTATATACTGAATAGGTGCCCCACAAAGGTTGTTTGTGATAGGATTCCACAAGAGGCATGGACAAATAGAAAATGGAGTGTTGAGCACTTAAGGATATTTGGGTGTGTAGCATACGCACTCGTGCCAAAAGAGAAGAGGAAAAAATTTGATGACAAAGGAGAAAAATGCATCTTCATAGGCTATAGTGAGGAGTCAAAAGCCTACAAGTTATACAATCCCATCACCAAGAAAGTAGTAATCAGCAAAGATGTTACATTCATTGAGAATGAAGCATGGGATAGAACGATGGATGACACCACAAGTATTTTAGTAACAATACCCCTTGATGATGAAGAAGTTGCAGATGATGGCAACATAGGGGGAGCTCAAGAGAGCAGTAGCTCAGCAAGAAACCAGCGTAGAGCATTGGAAAATAGTAGCTCTGGTGATATGCAAAAGAACAATAACCCTGGCAATGTTCAGCAGAGACAACAATCTAGCAACACTGAACAAAGACAACAGACTAGCAGCTCCAGAATTCAGCAAAGTAGTAGCTCTGACAGTACAGTAGCTCCAGAGGTCAAAGTAGCAGCAGTTTGGAAGTGAATTCAGACCCTACACTCGCATCATTGATGCCAAGAAAGATAAAGAGTGTGAGGGAGATCTATGACAGCACACAACATGTTGATTTTGATGAGAACTTGGATTTTGCACTATTCTCCTATAGTGATCCAACACACTTTGAGGAAGCAGTGAAAGAAGAGAAATAGTGTAATGCCATGGATGAAGAATTGGAGGCTATAGAGAGGAACCAAACATGGGATTTGATCGATTTACCCAAGGGTAAGCAAGTGATTGGAGTGAAGTGGGTCTATAAGACCAAGTGTACTGCAGAAGGGAAGATTGAAAGACACAAGGCAAGACTTGTTGTCAAAGGGTACAAACAACAACCCGATATAGATTATGATGAGACATATGAACTAGTTGCAAGGATGGAAATAGTATGGACAGTGATAGCAATTGTAGCACATCATCAGTGGAAAGTGTTGCAGATGGATGTAAAGTCAGCCTTCTTGAACGGAGTGTTGAAGGAGGAAGTGTATGTGGAGTAACCACCTGGCTATGAAGTCCCAGGCAAGAGGAAAAAGTCTATAGGCTTTGGAAATCTCTTTATGGGTTGAAACAAGCACCTTGGGCATGGTATAATAGAATAGACTCTTATTTGTTGAGTAATGGATTTAGCAAGAGAAACAGTGAGCCCCACACTCTACATCAAAGCGGCTAAACGTGATATTTTAATTGTTGTTTTGTATGTAGATGATTTGATTTTTACTAATAACAGTGATAGTAGAATTTCTGATTTTAAGGAGGTGATAAAAAATGAATTTGAGATGATGGATCTAGGTTTGTTGAAGTATTTTCTTGGCATAGAAGTTCAACAAATAGTGCATGGAATTTTTATTTCACAATCTAACTATGCCAAACATATTTTAAGGAGATTCAAAATGCAGAACAACAAACTTATAGCCACACCTATAAACAAATGGGATGTTTGGTTTAGTTTGATACCATATTTATCTTAGACTCATGGCATGTCAGCTAACATATATTGGAATGCATTGGTTATAAATGCAATGAGTGGAAGTTTATATTCAATGGCTTAATTGAAGGGCAATGGAAAGTCTCATAGAGAATTATAAAATGTGTATACATAATTGTGTATGAATTTATCTAGTATGCTAGATATTTTGTGTCTTGATTTACTCTAATGCTTCAAAGAAAGGTTATGTGATATTAAAAGTGAAAATAAATTTTAATTCTAAAATGAATCTAAATTTTTTATATAATTGATTTATATGATTAGTGGGGATCTCTAAAACTTTTTTTTTTGTGCTTATATTAATTTAGTTTTATCTTTGGAAGAAAGGTTGTCATGACATGGAAAACAATCTAAATTATAAAATAAACATAAATTATTCATATAATTGATTTATATGACTATTGGGGACATACCATTTTTTAACTTTCTTTTATCTAGTAACTTTGAAGAAACCATTCATACAAATTTTACTTTGTGGTTTCTCTAAATTATTTCACCTTTGAAAAAGGTTGATATGGCATTAAAAGTAAGAAAAAAATCTAAGCTTTTGAATGAATTGAAATCATTTGTACAATTTATTTATAATACTATTGTGGAGGTCTAGAGTTTTTATTTTGTTGTGTCCACTACTTTTGAATAAACCATTCATACAATTCATTTATATGACTAGTGTAGATGTCCAAAACTTCACTTTGTGGTGCCCACTAACATACTTCCACCCTTGAAAGAAAGGTGGGCATGCCATTAAAAGCAAGAAAAATCTAGGCAACCAAATGAATTGAAACCATTTGTGCAATTGATTTATATGATTGGTGTGGATGCTGATTTTTTTTGTGGTTTCCACTAACTTATTTTCACCCTTAAAATAAATGTTTAAATGACATTAAATGCAAGAAAAAAAATCTAAGCTATCAAATAAATTTAAATTGGTTCTACAATTGATTTATATGACTAGTGTGGAGACCTAGATAGTAAACAAATAGATATCATTAGAAGCATGACACTTTTTAAATTTTGAACACAAATTCCTAGATAAATTAATATGAAAAACATCTACATTAATACATATCATATTGTAGTTTGGTTGTCATTGGTGTCAAAAGAGAGTTTTTTTTTGGTTGCTAGAGTCTCTAAGAAATTCTCTACATTTATCTATTGGTGATGGTTTGCTCCTTTGGTTTGAAAGATATCTTTATGGAGTGTCAAGACATGTGTGATCCAAGTTTCAGATCATTTGAGTTACTAAAAAGGTAGTTTTGAATGTGATAGATTGAAGTATGTGTTGTTTCTGTGAGGATGCTCATAGTGCTGCAAAGTTTAGCTTAGATTTTCTTCGTAGTTGCAAATATGGTTATGTGGATCAAAAGATAAGTGAGTTGTGAATGTGTTATATCCAAAGTTTCATGTTAGTAGTTCTTCTATAGAGAAAGTTTGAAGTGACAAATTACATGTTTATGTCGTCAAGTGACTAGTTTCAGTGTTTGTTGGCTTGCGCCAACTTGATGTTGTATGATGTTCTAAAAATATCATATGAGAGTGTTGTTGAATATCATGTGATGCTTTTTTTCTCAGCTAGATGTTGTCTAGCTTCTCCAAAATAAGTTATGGTCTGCAATGATTGTTTTGTTGGGTTATGCTTTTTCCTTTCTGACTCAGGTATATTGA
Source organism: Sequoia sempervirens (assembly GCA_007258455.2). Classification (NCBI taxonomy): domain Eukaryota; kingdom Viridiplantae; phylum Streptophyta; class Pinopsida; order Cupressales; family Cupressaceae; genus Sequoia; species Sequoia sempervirens. The sequence continues at coordinate 473,092,483 of VDFB02000015.1, forward strand.
GGGTGTGTGCCACAAGTTCAAGTTTATGTGGAGTTCAAGATATGTTTGAATATATTATATGGGTCATTTCGACTCATCTAGGAGAAGCACAAGTAATGATTTACCATTCATGTGTATCACTAACGTTGTGAAGGCCAACATACTTCATGTTTCATGTTTTCTTACTTAAGGTCAGCCTATTTTGAATTTGTGAAGCGTTAAAATGTTGTTCATTGAAGATAGAAGGTGTGAAGATTGTTTAGGACCAGGTTAAAAATGTGTTGGAATCCACAAGACATGTTCCTCTTCCTAGTGTTGTGTGTAGTCTTTTGCATTTTTCCCTCTACATGTTTCATATTGTGTATTTGATCTTTGAATGACTTGAAAATGTAATATTATTATTGTTGTAGGTCGACATGTGAGTGTAATCAATGTAATATCATGTATAAATTGTAAACCCAGATGATCTAGGTGGGTGTGGTGGAACAAAATGTGTGACATGATGAAATTGTATAAGTGACTGAAAGAGAAAGAGAAAAATTGTAAGTTCCTATCCGGTTTCATCTTGAACATATTTTTGTGATAGAAGGTAGGTGAAGAAGGTGCTTAATTGTTTGTTGGAGGAAGTGATCCAAAGGAAAAACTTCTTGAAGGCTGAAATTAGTGAGCTAGTAAGCTGCAGAGAAGACATTTGCAAAAGTGACAAAGCATAATTGCAATCATCAAAAAGAGAAAGGAAAAAGTAGAATTGTAATCATCAAAAGGATCGAGCTTAATTTCCAATTCCAGATGGTGGAAGGATTTCCATTCAGTAGTCATTCCTAAGTTTTTTCTCATATCAGGGAGTTGTAGCTTCCTTGGGAGTTTCCCTAAAACCTCTCTTTAGGGAGTAGTAGCTTCATTGGGTTGTAGCCTTAAAACAAAGCTGTAATGATTATTCATTTGTGAGGCTAGATTAGGATAATATCTTCTAGAAAAAATTCTCACTATGGTTTTTCCCCTCTAGGGTTTTCCACGTACATTTGGTATTGTGTTGTGTTGTGCATTGTTTCTATCTTTCATGTTCTTGCTTATGCAATAGAGTTTGAAGTTTCTTTTGTTCTGAAAGTTTTGAGATATGATAACATACTAATTCACCCCCCATTTCAGTATTTTGGTGTATGTTCAACATATCTTACAAACAACATTAAATAATTACAAATTTTTAAATAACTCGCCCACCCAAAAGTCTCACACCAATATCTTTTTTAAAACATTTATTACATATTTTTACAAAGTTTAAAAAAATACTTTAATTTTTTATTTATAGTAATAGGAATGAATATATAAGTATTTATGTGGTAAGTATTAAAATTTTATCTTGTAATGTGATTTACAACTCTCTTTTTCCATACAAATTATAACTCCTAGTATTATTTTGTAATGTTCTCCAAAAAAATACATTTTCCCAATATACTCCTTTTAACTTTGAAAATTAGAATTCTTTTAAAAAGCTTACCTACATATAGAAATATTAAATCAGTGATACGAACTTATTTGTATCAAAATTGAAATTAAAAAAACCCCGAATATTCTAGATTGTTTATTTGTGCAATTCTATAATTCTTGTTTTTCTTTGGTTACTAGTTCAATTTGATGGTTTGCCTGATGTTTGATGTAGGATTATATGATTCACTTTTCCTTTTCAATAAATCTCTTTCTTTCAATTAAAAAAAGTGTGCAAGTGAACGTTAGTGTAGGGGATTGTTGAAGGTTTTCGTATTTGATAGTGACAGGTAAGCATGAGGCTCCAAGAAACATGTTGCATGTATCTATAAATTTATAAATTAATAATCAACTAAGTTAAAATTACTCCATTATATTTAGATGCATCAATAATGAGATTTATGGTCTCCAAAAATTAAATCAGCTCATTATTGATAACTATATTTTATCAATAAATTTCGAACACGATTCTTGTAAAATATTATTAATGTGGTATGTAAACACACCTGACATATCAACACAATCCAAATTTTCTTGAACTTTTTTCAATCCCATGAAATTCACATCTAAATTGGTAGAAATAAAGAAGTTAGGGAAGCTAAATAAATAATTATAGTTTAAGATAAAATTCCACAAGATCCTACAAAATTGGGGCTAATTTTGTTGTGCATTTTGTTGTACCTTCACCTACTATCAACAATTATGTTTTTTGTTTTTAATGTCAATAAAAGCGGGAGCACCGTGTCAACAAAGAAATATATGGGTCTTCTCATTTGTCTTAGTTATGCCTCTGCTCATGCGTTTTCATACAAACACCTTACCCATTCTTTCCTGCCTCAACTCTTCCATGCATTATTTCTACCAATTTGCACGTGCACCCATATTACGAAGTAAGTCTTTTTTTTATTGGGAAAATATAAGATACAAATAATAGAATGCAGTTAAAATTGTAGAGAACCAAGTCTAAAAGCCACCAATAGCAGCAACTTGACAAGACAATAACAATAAAAACATTAACAATGAAGACCATAGCAACAACAATAACATCAATCATTTAAAGAGTTACAATCCTGCTGAAGCAAAAGACCATAGAAGCAAACATTACAAGAACAATAAATAACATAAACTATTTAAAGAGTTACATTCATGTTGAAGCAAATTGGAGCAGCAACAATACAATGAGTAACAACTACAGTGACCTTAGAGCAGAAAATACAATAACCTTAGAGCAGCAAATATAGTGACCTTAGAGCAGCAACAAATCAAAGGCTAAATCAAAACTAAGATCTTAAAGCTTGAGCAGTTTGAAGACATTTTTTGTTGAACAACTAGTTCACTTGAAGCTTGATTTTTTGAATTTGAACCTTTAACTTAAGATTCTTCTCGGATTTCACCTACAATTACAAGAAAAAGGAACCAAGGCAATAAAAAGTGTCAGAATAAAGCTTTAAAAATACAATTTCCTAGTGATTTCCATGAATATTGAAAATTGTTTTACATCTGGTTCTCCATAAATGCAACAAGATATCCAGTCTCACACTAGCAGCAATAACATTATCATGGAGCCCTGACCTAACAAGAGCCTCTTTCCATCTTAATTTATAATAAAAAATAGTAGGAAAATCATTAAATATATAATTCTATGGCATTTTAGCAAGTTGGCATCCCCATGAAAAAGTGTGTTAAATATCTTCATCTTTTAAACAAAAATGACATTCAATTGGATGAAGCCTAATACATTTTAATCTACCACCTATGGGCAGCTTGCAATGAATTACTTTCCAAGAAAGTAATTGAGCATCTGAAGAATCTTTTGATTTCCAAATTTGACCAGAATTTTTTTCCCAAAGATTTTCATTAAAATTGCAATGCCACTTAAGATTTAAGCAAGGATTCAAAGGCAAGATAGGAAGAAATTACATATATAATTTTTTTAAATGAAACCTTAGGAAAGGATAAGCTTCCAACCATAGCTAGTCTTTGAAGAAACTACAATGGATAGGAGTACATAATTTTATAGAAAAATCCAACAGAACCAATGAACACACAAAGATCAAGAAAGGTCTAAATTTATTGCTCAAATTAAAATGTGTTTTGTTAGTGTCATGGCAGCCAACTCAAGGTAGAGAAATCCCAAAGGTCACCAACATTACAAACTCCTTTTTTGAATAAAAGATAAGACTGTTTAGGAAAGCTTAAAGCTAGGGGCTGCTCATGATAATGGATTAGTTTGTTCCACCAAATGGAAGATTTGGAGAAGTTGGAACAATGTTGAAGAGAGGCATCTCTCCATTGAAAAAGATGAAAAATACATTTCCAATCCTTCTAAATTGATTGAAGGGATGGGGAAGCATTAATTGAAAATTAAGGAGCATGGAGGACTTTATTAAGAAATCCCACCGATTACCACTTACCTTTGATTGAAGTTGAGTTAATTTTGTTCCTTATAAGAATATTCCAAGGTTCCTCACCTTTGACAGCTCTTATAATCCATTTAACATCCAAACAGATACCTTGAGTTTTTGGTTCAATTAACCCCAAACCCCCTTTGCATTTAGGTTGAATAGAATGACTCCATGACATGGATATAAATCTCATGTTACCATCCCATTTAGTCCATAAAAACTATTGAATAAGCTTAATTAGGTCTTCATAACCGTTGTTAGAAGGAATCCAACAAGAGGAATAGTAAACATGGGTGGCAAGAAAAATTCTATTGGCAACTTGGATTTTACCAACAAAGGAGAGAAATTTATTTCCCCAACTGAAAAGCTTATTTTTAAGTTTGTTAAGATACCAACACCACATATCAAAGAGGGAAACCCCAAAACCAAAAGGTATCCCAAGATACCTGATGATTTCTCCATGCTTAATGTGCTTCCCATTCTTAGGATCCAAGGAGGAGAAGGGTCCCTAAACCATGTGCCTGGTGGAAGAAAAGGTAGTTTCCTGAGGCCCCTACCAAGCATGGCTCTGTGAGGCTCCCAGCTGAGGTCAGCATCGAAGCGGTTCTAGAGGTGGCTTTGGAGGAAGTTCTAGAGGAGGTTGCTCTAGCCCTATATCTTCTAATGACCCTATTTTGAATACTCTTCTTTAAAATATGGGTAAAATGCAAAACCATTTGGTGAGTCTCTCCCAAGCCTCTACCCAACCTATCTTTCATCCCTTCTTTCGGCATATCCCATTGTCTATTGCAATTCTAAACACTCCCTTCCCTCAAGGAATGGAGATCCCTAAGTTTAAAAAATATGGTAGTAAAGGGGATCCGCAGACACATGTATCAGCCTTTAACACCTTGTGCACAAATTTATTCCACCACAATGCATTAATGGCAAAACTATTCCCCCGATCACTCAAGGATATACATCGAATGGAATCTTGCCCTTTTCCTAATAAATTTATGTTTTCTTGTTTGGTTCAACTTGTAAATCAATTCCTATTGTAATTTCTAAGCCACATCGAGTTGAATGATGACCTTCTGATCTCTATCCTATGTAAACAAGGAGACAACAAAAATCATTGATTTCCATGAAGGCATATCACACGCCCTTTCTCATACAAATCTTGTATCACTCTGCCTCGATTCCTCTAACATACGCACATGTCCATAGGAACTCACAAAGGCCTTGACAAGATAATTTTCCCTTTATATGAAGCACCCTCTTTGTGCATTTTAAAAGATACGAAAGAGTACCAAGATGAAGAGCAGTCTGTGGATCCTCCTTGTGCTCCTATTCTGAAGGAAAATCCATTGTATCAATCTCTGGGAAAGGTAAGTCCATTACAAATGTAGTTGTTTCTACTGATAACAACAACCTCAGACATAACCAAAAGTTCACAAAGCCAGTCTAACCTTTATTCTTTTTACCTGTATAGGAAGTTGTTAGCTGAAATTGGGATGATCCTGATCCTTTATAATTTCACACAAAGGTATCCCAAGATACCTGATGATTTCTCCATGCTTAATGTGCTTCCATTCTTTAGGGATCCAAGGAGGAGTAGGTCTTTCCTGAACCATCAAGAATTCAGTTTTATCATGAGCAAGTTTAGAACCTGAAACAGTGCAGTATAGTTCAATAATTTCAAGCACATTGGGAATATTTTGTTTAGAATTTTGTGAAAATAGTAAACTTTCATCAACATAATGCGAGTTAATGACTTCAACATCATTTGGAATAGAGATTCCAGCAATAAGCTTGATTTTATTGGCACTCTGGAGCATATAACCCAACACATCAGTTGTGAAGACATATAAATATTGAGCAAGAGGACATCCTTGCCGAATAGAACTTTTTAAGGGAAATAAATCTATCATCATGTTATTGATAATAATTTGAGCATTAGCATCTTGAAACAACATTTGAATATGTGCTCAAAATTTGGGCCCAAACCCCAACCATTGCAACATGCTAAGGATAAAATTCCATTGAATTCTATCATAAGCCTTGTCAAAATCAAGTTTAATTAGAATTGCATTCTGACTCATTTTTTGGGCCCAATTACAAGTTTCCCAAGCTAGAATAAGATTGTCAAGAATAAATCTACTAGCAATAAAACCTGTTTGTTGAAATCTAACAATTTCTTGCACCACAGGTTTAATCCTAATAGATAGGGCCTTTACAATAATTTTATAGGATGTATTAAGAAAAGTAATAGGTAGCCAATTGGAAATTATATCCTCTTTTTTCCCTTTGGGGAGAAGTTTGATTATGTCTCCATTAATAATTGGTCCTAAGGATCCTTTAATAAAGGCTTCCAAATATAAGCAATAAAAATCATCCTTAATGAGATGCCACATAGCCTGATAGAATTCCATTGGAAGTCAGTCACTACCTGGACTTTTGTAAGGGGCCATGGAAAAAAGAGCATTTCCAATTCTTTCAAGGAAAGTTCTTTATCAAGGTAATGGTCGTACTCTAAATCAATTTAAGTAGGAATATGATCCTTGAAAATGTCTTCAAGTGTTTTTTGAATGTCCTTCCATTGATCACCTTTGAAAATATTTTAATAGAATTGTTTAAATAGATTGCCTATTTCAAAATGATTAGAGTGAAAAATGTCATAATTGTTGGCAGATGGTCAGCGCTCCATTTGGGATTTGTGACATCGACTAATCACCTCTCATGGATCCATTAACTTTGGTGGTTGTATCGAGCATTAACAAGTTGATCTTTTGGTCCAATGGCAACCGTGGGGCCAACAATTGGTATCTGAGCCAATGGTGTTGGGTTTGAATCCCCTTGGGTAACATTGAGGGGGAGATTTTTGGTAGATGGTCAACGCTCCCCTTAGGATTCATGACATGGATTAACCACCTCTCATGGATCCATTGACTCTAGAGGTTGTATTGGGAATTAGCAGGTCAATCTTTTAGTGCAATGGCAACCGTGGGGCCAATAATAATCATCCCTTATAGCATTGATTTTGGGTATGTGCAGGATCATCATGGAAAAAGTAGGCCCTTAAGTGGAAAAAAATTAAGAAAAATCAAAGTTAGGTAACTTGACATAAAAATTTGAATAAGCTATCTATATCATTTCAAAAATATGTAAGAATAGAATCTATAGTAAATTGAATGTAGTTTCTAAACTACTAGGTTTTTTTTAAATCTATTTGGTGAAAATTTGAAATTTCAAGGTAGTAGTACTTAAATTTCAGGGAAAAAATAAGGAGTAGATGTATGTCTGACCACCCTAACCAAAATAAAATGATCATATTTTTTTAAAGATTTTAGATATAAGTAGAGGACTCATCTCCAAATGTGATGTATATTTTTTTGTAATTTTTTTCCAAGTAAATAATAATTATGGAATTTTTATTACAAATTTTAAAAAAATATAAAACTCATATGTTTGACCACCTTAATTTGGTCAAAAATTCATGAAACTCAAAAAAAAAAATTCTAAATCCTATAGTATACAAAGGAAGGAATGTGACGATATTTCATTCAAAAATGATCGCTTGAAAGCTAGTAATGTTTCTTTTTCAAGTAGCCTATCAATCTAGATTTTCCTAATTCAAATTAGAAAAATGGATGGGCTAATTATTTATTAAATTCAAAGTAAAGCATAATTTATATTAGTGGAAATTTGAGAATATCCTTTTAAAACCCTTTTCATTTCATTAATTTTGGGTAAAAAAAAATTGTCAGCCACATACCCTACACATAGCCATCATATTGCCACTTTTTGGCCCATCATGATACTGCACATACCCTTTTATATTTTTTGTGTTTATAGCTGAGATAATTAAAATAGTATTTAGTTCCCTTGTTTCCTTCTTTAATCCAATGTAACCTTGATTTGACTTTAGCCCCTTTCCCTTTATAATTTTCAATTTTACGCAATTGGACTTTGGTAGCAGTAATGGAGGTTTGTATTTTAATATTGTTAGGATCAGCATTAAGAAGTAAATCCTATCATGGGAAAGTTTTCCTTGGAGAGATATCTCCTTACGTTTATGTATCCTTTCCATTTTTCAACCAAAATAACGAAGGAACTTAGTGCATTGAGTAGTGGTAGTACACCACCAATCAATCCAAGAACCTCCTTCATCTAGTCTAGGTATAGACTTCCAAATCCCCTCAAGGGCATCCAAACATGAAGGATTCTTGAGGTGAGAAATATTTAGTTTAAAAGGGAAAGAATTATCAGTGTTTAGAGATTGACATAAACATATGTTGCAGACGATGGGATAATGATCTGAAAGAGTAGTAGAGTAATCAACCTAGACACGTTGACCCAAGGAATCATGGATATAATGAAAATTAGGAGTAGCATAAAATCTATCCAACCTACTCAGTTTTCTATCACCTCCCATTCTGTAGTTAGACTAGGTAAACCAATTTGAAGAATGACTATCAAATTTATCATGAATTGGGTCTACCACACCCAAAGAGTTTCGACAAGATAGCCAACTATCAAATTCATCCTTATTGAGATTAGATTTTTTATACCAACTATGATCTTGGAAGTGTTCCACTATGTTGAAGTCACCACCAAGAATCCAATCTGCATTAGGAAGGTTATTGACCAACCAATCCCAAATTTGAACACATTCTTTCATAACATCGGAAGCATAAATAGAGAAAAATCCTATAAGTTGACCATTGATAATGGTGAGGATCCAAACACAATAGTGAGAGGGGTCCTCACCCTTATCAATGACAAACTTTGAGACCCAAGATGAAATCCCAATAACAACTCCACCTTTTCCCTTTAGATGAGACATCTGTAAGAAAGTAGTATCCCTCTAGATATTGCTTAAAGATTCCTCCAATCTTATGTGACTAAGTTTAACTTCTTGGAGGAATAGCACATCAGGTTTCCATTTCATCACAACCTCTTTAACTCTATACTTCCAATGAGGGAGTGAAATCCCTATAAAATTCCATGAAAGGAGTTTAAAGTTCATGAGGAAGAGAAGTTGAATCATCCTCCTAAGTCAGGACACTAAATTTATTATCAAGGGAAAGTTCATGCTCTTTGATCTCACAATTTTTGGTAGTGGAAGAAGGGGATCTGGATCTATGATGAGGACAAGAAGAAATGGCAGAAGGGTCAAAAGGACATG
>VDFB02000015.1:473101618-473113497 GCA_007258455.2 Sequoia sempervirens
TGATGTTGTATGATGTTCTAAAAATATCATATGAGAGTGTTGTTGAATATCATGTGATGCTTTTTTTCTCAGCTAGATGTTGTCTAGCTTCTCCAAAATAAGTTATGGTCTGCAATGATTGTTTTGTTGGGTTATGCTTTTTCCTTTCTGACTCAGGTATATTGAGGGTGTGTGCCACAAGTTCAAGTTTATGTGGAGTTCAAGATATGTTTGAATATATTATATGGGTCATTTCGACTCATCTAGGAGAAGCACAAGTAATGATTTACCATTCATGTGTATCACTAACGTTGTGAAGGCCAACATACTTCATGTTTCATGTTTTCTTACTTAAGGTCAGCCTATTTTGAATTTGTGAAGCGTTAAAATGTTGTTCATTGAAGATAGAAGGTGTGAAGATTGTTTAGGACCAGGTTAAAAATGTGTTGGAATCCACAAGACATGTTCCTCTTCCTAGTGTTGTGTGTAGTCTTTTGCATTTTTCCCTCTACATGTTTCATATTGTGTATTTGATCTTTGAATGACTTGAAAATGTAATATTATTATTGTTGTAGGTCGACATGTGAGTGTAATCAATGTAATATCATGTATAAATTGTAAACCCAGATGATCTAGGTGGGTGTGGTGGAACAAAATGTGTGACATGATGAAATTGTATAAGTGACTGAAAGAGAAAGAGAAAAATTGTAAGTTCCTATCCGGTTTCATCTTGAACATATTTTTGTGATAGAAGGTAGGTGAAGAAGGTGCTTAATTGTTTGTTGGAGGAAGTGATCCAAAGGAAAAACTTCTTGAAGGCTGAAATTAGTGAGCTAGTAAGCTGCAGAGAAGACATTTGCAAAAGTGACAAAGCATAATTGCAATCATCAAAAAGAGAAAGGAAAAAGTAGAATTGTAATCATCAAAAGGATCGAGCTTAATTTCCAATTCCAGATGGTGGAAGGATTTCCATTCAGTAGTCATTCCTAAGTTTTTTCTCATATCAGGGAGTTGTAGCTTCCTTGGGAGTTTCCCTAAAACCTCTCTTTAGGGAGTAGTAGCTTCATTGGGTTGTAGCCTTAAAACAAAGCTGTAATGATTATTCATTTGTGAGGCTAGATTAGGATAATATCTTCTAGAAAAAATTCTCACTATGGTTTTTCCCCTCTAGGGTTTTCCACGTACATTTGGTATTGTGTTGTGTTGTGCATTGTTTCTATCTTTCATGTTCTTGCTTATGCAATAGAGTTTGAAGTTTCTTTTGTTCTGAAAGTTTTGAGATATGATAACATACTAATTCACCCCCCATTTCAGTATTTTGGTGTATGTTCAACATATCTTACAAACAACATTAAATAATTACAAATTTTTAAATAACTCGCCCACCCAAAAGTCTCACACCAATATCTTTTTTAAAACATTTATTACATATTTTTACAAAGTTTAAAAAAATACTTTAATTTTTTATTTATAGTAATAGGAATGAATATATAAGTATTTATGTGGTAAGTATTAAAATTTTATCTTGTAATGTGATTTACAACTCTCTTTTTCCATACAAATTATAACTCCTAGTATTATTTTGTAATGTTCTCCAAAAAAATACATTTTCCCAATATACTCCTTTTAACTTTGAAAATTAGAATTCTTTTAAAAAGCTTACCTACATATAGAAATATTAAATCAGTGATACGAACTTATTTGTATCAAAATTGAAATTAAAAAAACCCCGAATATTCTAGATTGTTTATTTGTGCAATTCTATAATTCTTGTTTTTCTTTGGTTACTAGTTCAATTTGATGGTTTGCCTGATGTTTGATGTAGGATTATATGATTCACTTTTCCTTTTCAATAAATCTCTTTCTTTCAATTAAAAAAAGTGTGCAAGTGAACGTTAGTGTAGGGGATTGTTGAAGGTTTTCGTATTTGATAGTGACAGGTAAGCATGAGGCTCCAAGAAACATGTTGCATGTATCTATAAATTTATAAATTAATAATCAACTAAGTTAAAATTACTCCATTATATTTAGATGCATCAATAATGAGATTTATGGTCTCCAAAAATTAAATCAGCTCATTATTGATAACTATATTTTATCAATAAATTTCGAACACGATTCTTGTAAAATATTATTAATGTGGTATGTAAACACACCTGACATATCAACACAATCCAAATTTTCTTGAACTTTTTTCAATCCCATGAAATTCACATCTAAATTGGTAGAAATAAAGAAGTTAGGGAAGCTAAATAAATAATTATAGTTTAAGATAAAATTCCACAAGATCCTACAAAATTGGGGCTAATTTTGTTGTGCATTTTGTTGTACCTTCACCTACTATCAACAATTATGTTTTTTGTTTTTAATGTCAATAAAAGCGGGAGCACCGTGTCAACAAAGAAATATATGGGTCTTCTCATTTGTCTTAGTTATGCCTCTGCTCATGCGTTTTCATACAAACACCTTACCCATTCTTTCCTGCCTCAACTCTTCCATGCATTATTTCTACCAATTTGCACGTGCACCCATATTACGAAGTAAGTCTTTTTTTTATTGGGAAAATATAAGATACAAATAATAGAATGCAGTTAAAATTGTAGAGAACCAAGTCTAAAAGCCACCAATAGCAGCAACTTGACAAGACAATAACAATAAAAACATTAACAATGAAGACCATAGCAACAACAATAACATCAATCATTTAAAGAGTTACAATCCTGCTGAAGCAAAAGACCATAGAAGCAAACATTACAAGAACAATAAATAACATAAACTATTTAAAGAGTTACATTCATGTTGAAGCAAATTGGAGCAGCAACAATACAATGAGTAACAACTACAGTGACCTTAGAGCAGAAAATACAATAACCTTAGAGCAGCAAATATAGTGACCTTAGAGCAGCAACAAATCAAAGGCTAAATCAAAACTAAGATCTTAAAGCTTGAGCAGTTTGAAGACATTTTTTGTTGAACAACTAGTTCACTTGAAGCTTGATTTTTTGAATTTGAACCTTTAACTTAAGATTCTTCTCGGATTTCACCTACAATTACAAGAAAAAGGAACCAAGGCAATAAAAAGTGTCAGAATAAAGCTTTAAAAATACAATTTCCTAGTGATTTCCATGAATATTGAAAATTGTTTTACATCTGGTTCTCCATAAATGCAACAAGATATCCAGTCTCACACTAGCAGCAATAACATTATCATGGAGCCCTGACCTAACAAGAGCCTCTTTCCATCTTAATTTATAATAAAAAATAGTAGGAAAATCATTAAATATATAATTCTATGGCATTTTAGCAAGTTGGCATCCCCATGAAAAAGTGTGTTAAATATCTTCATCTTTTAAACAAAAATGACATTCAATTGGATGAAGCCTAATACATTTTAATCTACCACCTATGGGCAGCTTGCAATGAATTACTTTCCAAGAAAGTAATTGAGCATCTGAAGAATCTTTTGATTTCCAAATTTGACCAGAATTTTTTTCCCAAAGATTTTCATTAAAATTGCAATGCCACTTAAGATTTAAGCAAGGATTCAAAGGCAAGATAGGAAGAAATTACATATATAATTTTTTTAAATGAAACCTTAGGAAAGGATAAGCTTCCAACCATAGCTAGTCTTTGAAGAAACTACAATGGATAGGAGTACATAATTTTATAGAAAAATCCAACAGAACCAATGAACACACAAAGATCAAGAAAGGTCTAAATTTATTGCTCAAATTAAAATGTGTTTTGTTAGTGTCATGGCAGCCAACTCAAGGTAGAGAAATCCCAAAGGTCACCAACATTACAAACTCCTTTTTTGAATAAAAGATAAGACTGTTTAGGAAAGCTTAAAGCTAGGGGCTGCTCATGATAATGGATTAGTTTGTTCCACCAAATGGAAGATTTGGAGAAGTTGGAACAATGTTGAAGAGAGGCATCTCTCCATTGAAAAAGATGAAAAATACATTTCCAATCCTTCTAAATTGATTGAAGGGATGGGGAAGCATTAATTGAAAATTAAGGAGCATGGAGGACTTTATTAAGAAATCCCACCGATTACCACTTACCTTTGATTGAAGTTGAGTTAATTTTGTTCCTTATAAGAATATTCCAAGGTTCCTCACCTTTGACAGCTCTTATAATCCATTTAACATCCAAACAGATACCTTGAGTTTTTGGTTCAATTAACCCCAAACCCCCTTTGCATTTAGGTTGAATAGAATGACTCCATGACATGGATATAAATCTCATGTTACCATCCCATTTAGTCCATAAAAACTATTGAATAAGCTTAATTAGGTCTTCATAACCGTTGTTAGAAGGAATCCAACAAGAGGAATAGTAAACATGGGTGGCAAGAAAAATTCTATTGGCAACTTGGATTTTACCAACAAAGGAGAGAAATTTATTTCCCCAACTGAAAAGCTTATTTTTAAGTTTGTTAAGATACCAACACCACATATCAAAGAGGGAAACCCCAAAACCAAAAGGTATCCCAAGATACCTGATGATTTCTCCATGCTTAATGTGCTTCCATTCTTTGAGGTTAGGAGAATCAGGTCCTGCCCTAAAACCACAGGGAGCTCTAGAAAGGTAGTTCGTTGGAGGCCCTACGGTGGCGGTGGCTCACGGTAGTGTGGTTCTAGCCGGAGGTCACATCGATGGCGGTTCTAGAGGTGGCTTTGGAGGAAGTTCTAGAGGAGGTTGCTCTAGCCCTATATCTTCTAATGACCCTATTTTGAATACTCTTCTTTAAAATATGGGTAAAATGCAAAACCATTTGGTGAGTCTCTCCCAAGCCTCTACCCAACCTATCTTTCATCCCTTCTTTCGGCATATCCCATTGTCTATTGCAATTCTAAACACTCCCTTCCCTCAAGGAATGGAGATCCCTAAGTTTAAAAAATATGGTAGTAAAGGGGATCCGCAGACACATGTATCAGCCTTTAACACCTTGTGCACAAATTTATTCCACCACAATGCATTAATGGCAAAACTATTCCCCCGATCACTCAAGGATACAATACTAGAATGGTATTGTTCCTTTCTTGACAATTCTATTTTCTTTTTTGACCAACTTGTAATCAATTCCTCAGACAATTTCAAGCTAATATCGAGCTGAAGATGACCTTCTCGGATCTCATCTGATGTAAACAAGGAGACAACAAAAAAATCACTGATTTCATAACGTGCTATCAAGTGCTCCTTTCACAAATCTCGTATCAACTACACGATTCTGACGTACAAAATTTGTTCATAGGGAACTTACAAAGGCCTTAACAAGAGAAGTTCTCCCTTATGAAGTACCCTTCTTTTGTGCATTTGTGTGCAGCACTAACAATACCAACAGACGGTTGTTCAATTCAGGGGATCCTCCTTGCGCTCTTGTTCTAAGGGAAATTCATTGTATCAATCTCTGGGAAAGGAAAGGTTATTATGAATGTAGTAGCCACTACTGATGACAACAGCCTCAGATGTAACCAAAAGTTCACAAAGTTATGGGAACCTTATTCTTTTATCTTATAGAAGTTGTTGAAGGAATTGGGATGATCCTTGATCCTTTATAAAATTTCACAAAAGGTATCCCAAGATACCTGATGATTTCTCCATGCTTAATGTGCTTCCATTCTTTAGGGATCCAAGGAGGAGTAGGTCTTTCCTGAACCATCAAGAATTCAGTTTTATCATGAGCAAGTTTAGAACCTGAAACAGTGCAGTATAGTTCAATAATTTCAAGCACATTGGGAATATTTTGTTTAGAATTTTGTGAAAATAGTAAACTTTCATCAACATAATGCGAGTTAATGACTTCAACATCATTTGGAATAGAGATTCCAGCAATAAGCTTGATTTTATTGGCACTCTGGAGCATATAACCCAACACATCAGTTGTGAAGACATATAAATATTGAGCAAGAGGACATCCTTGCCGAATAGAACTTTTTAAGGGAAATAAATCTATCATCATGTTATTGATAATAATTTGAGCATTAGCATCTTGAAACAACATTTGAATATGTGCTCAAAATTTGGGCCCAAACCCCAACCATTGCAACATGCTAAGGATAAAATTCCATTGAATTCTATCATAAGCCTTGTCAAAATCAAGTTTAATTAGAATTGCATTCTGACTCATTTTTTGGGCCCAATTACAAGTTTCCCAAGCTAGAATAAGATTGTCAAGAATAAATCTACTAGCAATAAAACCTGTTTGTTGAAATCTAACAATTTCTTGCACCACAGGTTTAATCCTAATAGATAGGGCCTTTACAATAATTTTATAGGATGTATTAAGAAAAGTAATAGGTAGCCAATTGGAAATTATATCCTCTTTTTTCCCTTTGGGGAGAAGTTTGATTATGTCTCCATTAATAATTGGTCCTAAGGATCCTTTAATAAAGGCTTCCAAATATAAGCAATAAAAATCATCCTTAATGAGATGCCACATAGCCTGATAGAATTCCATTGGAAGTCAGTCACTACCTGGACTTTTGTAAGGGGCCATGGAAAAAAGAGCATTTCCAATTCTTTCAAGGAAAGTTCTTTATCAAGGTAATGGTCGTACTCTAAATCAATTTAAGTAGGAATATGATCCTTGAAAATGTCTTCAAGTGTTTTTTGAATGTCCTTCCATTGATCACCTTTGAAAATATTTTAATAGAATTGTTTAAATAGATTGCCTATTTCAAAATGATTAGAGTGAAAAATGTCATAATTGTTGGCAGATGGTCAGCGCTCCATTTGGGATTTGTGACATCGACTAATCACCTCTCATGGATCCATTAACTTTGGTGGTTGTATCGAGCATTAACAAGTTGATCTTTTGGTCCAATGGCAACCGTGGGGCCAACAATTGGTATCTGAGCCAATGGTGTTGGGTTTGAATCCCCTTGGGTAACATTGAGGGGGAGATTTTTGGTAGATGGTCAACGCTCCCCTTAGGATTCATGACATGGATTAACCACCTCTCATGGATCCATTGACTCTAGAGGTTGTATTGGGAATTAGCAGGTCAATCTTTTAGTGCAATGGCAACCGTGGGGCCAATAATAATCATCCCTTATAGCATTGATTTTGGGTATGTGCAGGATCATCATGGAAAAAGTAGGCCCTTAAGTGGAAAAAAATTAAGAAAAATCAAAGTTAGGTAACTTGACATAAAAATTTGAATAAGCTATCTATATCATTTCAAAAATATGTAAGAATAGAATCTATAGTAAATTGAATGTAGTTTCTAAACTACTAGGTTTTTTTTTTAAAATCCTATTTAGTGAAAATTTGAAATTTCAAGGTAGTAGTACTTAAATTTCAAGGAAAATATAAGAGATAGGTGTAAATCTGATCACCTAACCACAATAAAATGATAAAAAAAAAATTGTAAGATTTTAGATATAAGTAGAAGACTCATGTCGATGTGATGCATATTTTTTTTGTAATTTGTTTCCAAGTAAATAATAATTATGAATTTTTATTACAAATTTTAAAAATATAAAACTCATATGTTTGACCACCTTAATTTGGTCAAAATTCATGAAACTCAAAAAATTTAAATCCTATAGTATACAAAGCATAGAATGTGGCCTTGTATTTGATTCAAAAATGTGATCTGGTTTGAGAAGCTATAGATGTTTTTCAAGTGGCCTATCAATCTAGATTTTTCACCAAGTAATTCAAATAGAAAATGGATTTAATAATTATTTATTAAATTCAAAGTAAAGCATAATTTATATTGGTGGAAAGTTGAGAATCTCCTTTAAAAACCCTTTTCATTTTATCAATTTTGGGTAAAAAAAAAGTCGTCAGCCACATACCCATCATATTGCCACTTTTTGGCCCATCATGATCCTCCACATACCCTTTTATATTTTTTGTGTTTATAGCTGAGATAATTAAAATATTATTTAGTTCCCTTGTTTCCTTCTTTAATCCAATGTAACCTTGTTCTGACTTTAGCCCCTTGCCCTTTATAATTTTCAATTTTATGCAATTGGGCTTTAGTAGCAGCAATGGAGGTTTCTAGTTTAATATTGTTAGGATCAGCATTAAGAAGTAAATCCTATCATGGGAAATTTTTCCTTGGAGAGATATCTCCTTACATTTATGTAGCCTTGCCATTTGTCAACCAAAATAACGAAGGAACTTAGTGCATTGAGTAGTGGCAGTACACCACCAATCAATCCAAGAACCCCCTTCATCTGGTCTAGGTATAGACTTCCAAATCCCCTCAAGGGAATCCAAACATGAAGGCTTCTTCAAGTGAGAAATATTTAGTTTAAAAGGGAGATAATTATTAGTGTTTAGAGATTGAGATAAACATAGTTTGCAGACAATGGGATAATGATCTGAAACAGTAGTAGAGTAATCAACCTAGACACGTTGACCCAAGGAATCATGGATAAAATGCAAAGTAGGAGTAGCATAAAATCTATCCAACCTACTTAGTTTTCTGTCACCTCCCATTCTGTAGTTAGACCAAGTAAACCAATTTGAAGAATGACTATCAAATTTATCATGAATTGGGTCTACCACACCCAAAGAGTTTCAACAAGATAGCCAGCTATCAAATTCATCTTTACTGAGATTAGACTTTTTATACCAACTATGATCTTGGAAGTGTTCCACTATGTTGAAGTCACCACCAAGAATCCAATCTGCATTAGGAAGGTTATTGACCAGCCAATCCCAAAGTTGAACACGTTCTTTCATAACATCAGAGGCATAAATAAAGAAAAATCCTATAAGCTGACCATTGATAATGGTGAGGATCCAAACACAATAGTGAGAGGGGTCCTCACCCTTATCAATGACAAACTTTGAGACCCAAGATGAAATCCCAATAACAACTCCACCTTTTCCCTTCAGATGAGACATGTGTAAGAAAGTAGTATCCCTCCAGATATTGCTTAAAGATGCCTCCAATCTTATGTGATTCAGTTTAACTTTTTGGAGGAATAGCACATCAGGTTTCCATTTCATCACAACCTCTTTAACTCTATACTTCCAATGAGGGAGTGAAATCCCTCTAAAATTCCATGAAAGGAGTTTAAACTTTATGAGGAAGAGAAGTTGAATCATCCTCCTAAGTCAGAACACTAAAGTTATTATCAAGGGCAAGGTCATGCTCTTTGATCTCACGATTTTTGGTAGTGGAAGAAGGGGATCTGGATCTATGACAAGGACACAAAGAAATAACAGAAGGGTCAAAAGGACGTGGTTGAGAGAAAGAATTATGGGAAGGGGAACTAGACACATGAGTAGCCAGCTTAGGAGAGGAAGGAGGGGAAGAAGGATGCTCATGAAGTGAAGGATAAGAGATAGGATGAGGAGAAGGGGCAGGTGGCTCTTTCCTTTTCCTAACCAAACTCCACCCATCTAACATAACCACAACTTTAAAAGAAGAGGAAGGTTCACCAAACCCATCTATAGGGTTGGAAGGAATGGCAGAGAAAATGAGTGAATTATTAACAGGTGAAGGACAAAGGGATTGAGAAGGACTATGATCACTAGGCTGAGATGATGATAGTTGAACTACTTTGTTTTTTTTGATAGGGAACTCATGAATAAAATGGCCTTCTTTTTTATAGTAAAAACATGCATTTGGCTTATTCAAATAAACTATAGGTTGATCTAGTTCAAAGTCTAGGCCAATCAATTGAATGTTTTCAAGAAAGGTTTTGGTCAAATCAACTTCTACATAGGTTCTTGGATGAACCCTTAAGCTTGAAAAAATTTCTGAATTAAGCTTACACCAAATAACTTTGCCTAGCTAGGCCACAATGTCCTTTAAAATGGTCTAAAGGCCAAATTAAGGAAGGGAAGTTCAATCCACATGGGATAGTGTGACCGAGATGGTTCTTTAGGATGAAAATTGAAATTTCATGTATGCAAATAGAATATTTTGCCACAAATGACCCAAGTTCCATGTTGTAAAATAGCTTGGGCATGGTCTACAAGTTTAAACATACATGGAACATAACCCTTGACAATGCCTCTTAAGGCTTCTATTTCCCAATCCCCACCCTCCTAGTTTAAACAAGCCCATTTATAAAAGTTTTCTTTAGAAGGAATTCCTTTTATGAAAAATAAAATTATAGTTCTGGTTTGACATTCAACAATAACATCCATAATATCATGAGGAAGCTATATTTTTCATAGTTTTACCCAATTTCATGGATAGTTGGTCTTTTGGTATCACGTCATCCATTGATTTTGGATCCATAGTAGCATTACCATCTTTCCCATCCTTGGGGATGGTAGCAACTGCAGTGTCTCCAGTTTAGGAAAGGCCATTTTCCTCCAAATTGCACTTGTTATCCATTTTTGCTACAAGATCTAGAACCATGGTGTCTCCAACTTGACGAGCTATCGATTTTATTCGCATTAGGGTTTTCCCCATAGCGATCTAGGATTCACATAAGGATTGCATAGAATATACAGGCTAGGGTTTCATTCGTTGTTCTTTGCTTCTAGAAAGTTCACCTTTTTCATTCGTTGTTCTTTGCTTATTATGAAGTTAGCCTTGAGAAACAACATTAGGTCATTATTGACATCTCTATTTAATTAATGAATTTTGGACTGAATATGCACACTTTCCCTAGTTTAGAGTTCTTTTTTGGGATGATACAATCAAATTAGAAAAAAATACTATAGATATAATATTAAAATTTTAAAGTATTAAAAACATGTCTAACATAAAATTATAAGGAGAATATGTAAATTAAAACTAAACAAGTGTAATGGTCATTATTTGTCTTTCTAATTTTGTAATTAATTATAATTGTAATTCTAAATATAATTCTAATTTAAATTCTAATAAATTTATTATATTTTAATTAATTATAAAACTATATGATTATGATTATAATTAAATTTATATAATTATAATTATAATAATAAAGATAATTGTAAACTTAATTTTTCATTATAATTATGTAAAAAATATGAATTAATTTTAATTAATTTTAATCTTAATCTTGATTTTAATTCTAATTAATTTTCATGCTATTTTTTTATCAATAATTTAGGCATTAGGGAACCTAATCCCATAAAATTCAAATACGAATAAATATGATAAAGTGCATGCCCTTGAAGTAGGGATGCTTAATAACCACTACTCAAGTATCTATACTAGTAAGTTAAGCTCATAAGGTGACCTCATGCAATATCCTTTTGACCCAATTTTGTATGTGAGCATAGCTTTTATTTTATCTTTGTTAGTTTTTTTTTCAAATTCTGATTTTTCATTGTAACCGTTGTCCATTCATCAAAATTTTCTAAAGTGAGTGGTGGTAATTTTTTTGCAACTTAATTATTTTTGAGGCTTTGCACACCAACCTTTACGGTTTAGACTCCTATGATTTTGTGTACATGCAAATCACCACTCAACTTTGAGTTAATAGCTCTTATATTTGCCAGCCATGGAGAAGGCATCTGCTTGACCTAAGGAGATTTGGGTAGAGGATTTGACTCCTTCATAGATTTTTCAAGGGTGGAATCCATAGATTAATGATGTGGATATGCACCAATCCACCAAGAACCTTAACAATCTATTTTGATATTGGGTTGCAAACAATCCTTGGCAGCATGTCCTATTGCAAAACATCTAGATAGTGAAAGGGTGATCATAATCTAAAGATTGTAACTAGCAACAACCAACCATTTTAAGGTAATATTTGTGGGGAGATTTCTTAATATATCCATATCAACAAGGATGTTGTATAGGAGTGAATTCCCACCCCTTATGAAAATTCCCCTTTTTTCCTTTCTCCACTTTAGAAAACCAAGTTCGAAGGCTAAATTAAGTTGAAAAATGGAGGTAAATTTTGTAGCTTAATAATTTGTAAAAATATGAGGCGTAGATCTAATTAAGATTATGCTTTGTTACAATTTTTGTGTATGATTAT
>VDFB02000015.1:473113597-473172285 GCA_007258455.2 Sequoia sempervirens
ACGTGATCACCGAAAAAGGGAAAAATTAATGAAAAAGGAAAAATCCGATTTTGTAGAACCCTAAAATTTGGAAGCTTCTAAGCTTGGTAAAAAGGGGGTTCGGATGGGTATTTTTCAGTATGATGAAAAACGCGATTATTCGCAAGATTGTAATAGGGGTTTTACTGGATAATAAAAGTATTGGATGGCTGCGGTTTGGTGGATGTAGCCCGGATTGGGTGAACCACGTTAAATTCTTTGTGTTATGATTTATTCTGTGTATGTTTTAGTTTCTTTGTTTATTATATAAAATCTGCATTTAATTGTTAGATCTGCCATCTCTAATCCTAACAAACACCATTGTAGCATAGGCTTGATTACTCTCAGTCTCTCTTGCATTATCCTTGAGTGCTCTTGGTGGAGGTGGTAAGCTTCCCATTCATCCCCTCTATTACTTGGTTGAGTAAGCACATTTACTATTTTGTATGGTTTCCATGTTCTTTATTACATTAATTTCTTTATCATACTCATTTTCTTGGTTGTCTATGGAGGTGAAAACACCTAAACAGTGGTGTGACTGAGTCAGGCCCCTATACAGTGACCCAACAATTTTCCTCTTCTTTCTGTGTAGGTAAACATGTTTCTAGGAGCTAGTTGGCGAACGAATTCCTTTGTGAGATCATTCTTGCCACCCTAACTCTTGTGTTTTTACTTTATCACATTAGAGCATATTTTGTTTACTTCATAGCATTGTTTTCACCCTTTACTAGTAGCTAGTTGGGCCATTATCTTGTTTTCCAAAGTTCAACCTTGTCTCTTTATTTGTCTAGTCATACGGACGCCGGCACACTTGAGAGACGCTAGCACATCGCGCTATCATCCCTGGACCGCACTTTCATCCTCAAGAAAGAGGGCTTCCTAAGGCATAATGTTGAACCTAAAAATTGGCTCGCCTAGCCCTGTTCTATATTTTGGGTATGTAGAGTGATTGAAGGACCCTATAGTCCTCATCATTCTTGTCATGCATTTCCTAACACCCCATTAAGCTGAGGTAAGTTAGGGTAGCCTTCTACTCTTGGCCCTGTGTGATTTGGAGCCCTGAACGTGGTCAATCTCCCTCTCTTACATTTTTGGTGAACCTGACATGAACCAATGTTTGTTCATTCATTGGTGTTGAGACCACTCCCGTGTACTCCATGATAGTTGTATTCCTAAGTGTTGTGAAGGTTTATGAGCATCACAACCTAGTCCACAACTTCCAGGTATATTGTTAGAAGTGTACGACACCTCCCGATGGAAAGGACGAAGGTCACTACCAGTTTCTCTACATGAATTTTCTCTAGTCTCGTCGTTAATGTGGTTGCGCAGGAGTAGTTGTCAAGGGGCAAGGTAGGATTCTCTGACAAGACCGATCACATCCCCACTCCTCCTGCATCCCCTACACTATCGCCAGTGGACAAGTATGAGGTTGCTCAAATCCCTTCAAAATATGTCTCTTCCCTTAGTAAAGGGTTGGGTGCCTTATAAAATCACTTGGAAAGGAACCCAAAGATGGCTAGGGCCACTCAAGTCGTTAGTGAATTAAAGTACATGATTGGAAAAGATCGAATAGGCTTGGAACTCCTGGCTAGTCTTACTAGTTTGACAAAAGCATGTGCTCCTTTGAGCACTCCTAGTGTTATAAGAGGACCACTTTTGAATATTATGAAGGACAGTTAGGAGTATCAATGCCTCCCACATCTATCTACATGGTCGATTTGGTCCCTTCTATTAGCATCCCTTTTATCTCTAAAAATCTGAAACTATCAAAGTAAACATGGTCCCCTTGGGCTTTAGATTCACCCCTCCTGTCACCTCTAGTGGTGGAGGTTTTTGCAGGATGAGTGGTGGGGGATTTCGCAATGGTGGTGGATTTTGCAACAGAAGTGGTGCTAGTGGAAGTGGTTCCAGCCGAGGTCATGGTGGTGGCTTCGAAAGCAAAGGTAGTTTTGGTGGAGGCCCTACTAGTGGCGGTGGCTCTGGTAGTGGTTCTAGCAAAGGTCACATCGGTGCCGGTTCTAGAGGTGGCTTTGGAGGAAGTTCTAGAGGAGGTTGCTCTAGCCCTATATCTTCTAATGACCCTATTTTGAATACTCTTCTTTAAAATATGGGTAAAATGCAAAACCATTTGGTGAGTCTCTCCCAAGCCTCTACCCAACCTATCTTTCATCCCTTCTTTCGGCATATCCCATTGTCTATTGCAATTCTAAACACTCCCTTCCCTCAAGGAATGGAGATCCCTAAGTTTAAAAAATATGGTAGTAAAGGGGATCCGCAGACACATGTATCAGCCTTTAACACCTTGTGCACAAATTTATTCCACCACAATGCATTAATGGCAAAACTATTCCCCCGATCACTCAAGGATACAATACTAGAATGGTATTGTTCCTTTCTTGACAATTCTATTTTCTTTTTTGACCAACTTGTAATCAATTCCTCAGACAATTTCAAGCTAATATCGAGCTGAAGATGACCTTCTCGGATCTCATCTGATGTAAACAAGGAGACAACAAAAAAATCACTGATTTCATAACGTGCTATCAAGTGCTCCTTTCACAAATCTCGTATCAACTACACGATTCTGACGTACAAAATTTGTTCATAGGGAACTTACAAAGGCCTTAACAAGAGAAGTTCTCCCTTATGAAGTACCCTTCTTTTGTGCATTTGTGTGCAGCACTAACAATACCAACAGACGGTTGTTCAATTCAGGGGATCCTCCTTGCGCTCTTGTTCTAAGGGAAATTCATTGTATCAATCTCTGGGAAAGGAAAGGTTATTATGAATGTAGTAGCCACTACTGATGACAACAGCCTCAGATGTAACCAAAAGTTCACAAAGCTATTGGAACCTTATTCTTCTATCTTATAGAATTTGTTGAAGGATAAGATCGTAACCTTACCAAGTCCTAAGCCTCTTAAGGAGCCTTAGCCTAATTGGTATGATGGGAGAACTTATTATTAGAACCATCAAGTTAATTGAAATGATACTGAACGTTGTATTTGGGTGAAGCCACAATAGTGGTTTACAATTTGATGGAGGAAGGAAAACTCACAAAAAATGAGCCCATGGAAAAAAATTTGATTTTGGGGGTTCAAACGAACTTCTAGGTTTAAACGAACTAAAAAAATGTTCAGTTGAACCAGGGTTCGACTGAACCAAATTAATGCATGCACAAACAAAAGAATCTGAAAAACCCCTTTTAGGAAGGGAGTTCAGCCGAACCTGGGTTCGATCAAACCCAGGTTTGAGCGAACACCCCTTTGCCCTCATTCTCCCCCTCAAGCACTTTGAAAACCTAATTTTTTATGCTTCAAAGCTCGGGTTGAGGATGAAAATGGAGGAGTCTTCACAAACCCAACTATAATCAAGTAGTCCTTGGAACGAGCTATCCAACAAATATGATTTTAATATGTTATAGTTTTATTATGCATTTGTTTTTCTAGTTTTATTAAACATAGGTTTTTCATCGAAAATGAAAATCTTTGTTCTACACCTATGGAAAAATAGTAGATTATCAAAAAAAAATTGAAAAATATGAGTGCACCAGATATTGAAGTCCTTGATCCAACAAAAATAAAAATTGAATTTCGATATATACAAAAAAAGTTACTCATTATACGGTCGCGCTATGTCTAAATTGTAATTGGTTTGACTTCGAAACTTGATTAAAGAAAAAATATTTAATAAAAAAATATCTAACCAAGTGGAACCACTAGATATCGGAGTTACAAATCTAAATTTAGAAGAATTAGAATTTTATCCTTCATGGAAAAAAATTTATGTGTTATATGGTGTGCGTCACTTTTTAAAAATGTTGTTTTCTGAAGAAAAAAAAATAGTTTTTGTGGGAGATGGAAAAAGAAGTGCAATCTGATTTGAAAGATTTTGAAAAAAATATTTTTAGAATCTACAGACAAAATGTGACAAGACTCTAGTTTGCATCATCTTCAAATTCCTCATGGTTTAGCTGCTATAAGTGCCCAAATGTGAAGATTTAGTTAATAATAATAATTCCAATGTCTAGTTTGGCCAAAAATTGTAAACCACTATTGTGGGATCACCCATGTGGCTGTGTCATGAAATATAGGACCGCATCGAGGATGGTACCATTTGTCTCGATGGGAGTAAAAAAAATGCTAACAAATCAATGGTGAAAGCTAATAGTGAATTGCAAATATACATAGACCCATTTATGTCACATTCTGCTAACATGATTATCGATCCCACTAATTATGTTACTCAACCTAAGGCCTATGTTAAGATGGTCATGGTGATGCCTACTGATCTACCTACACCCAATAAAGCACGTCAAAATATTTTCCCTTAAACAACAAGCCCTCTCCCACCTACATTCCCACTCGCCTCAATGGTAACATTGTGACGAGGGTCTTGGTGGACCCCGCGAGCCGTGTGAATGTCATTACAGAAGAAACATTAGTATTAAATTCATTATAGAGGGAAGAATATGAAGAAACAAAATCTACCATCTGTACGCACGATGGTATGTGTCTCAAACCATATGGCTCGATAACTTTGTTTGTCCTAGTTGGACCTAGGGTTGTTGACACAATTTTCGATGTTATTCCAGAGTCAGATTTATTTAGGTTGAAGCTAGGCATACCCTAGCTAGCTTCCATGAATAGAATCACCTTCAATGTTCACAAATGTTTAAAATTTTCCCACGAAGGTGTCATGCATGTAATGCATGACACTGTATACCATCCCTAGGTGTCTCGTGGTGGATATTCATTAGATCACTTCTAGCCTGCCCGAGTCAGTTTGCTTCCTCCAAGAACGGACCTACTTTACAATAATTATGTAAAGTATAAGACTAGGGGCAAGGGACAACCGAAACTAACCCTTCCTATGATATAGAAATAGGTTTCCTCCTCTTCCTAAGAGGAGAAGGAGAAGCCTCCACAGACTACTCCCCCTTCCTAGAAGGGAGAGGAGAAGCCCATGTTGGCTCCCTCTCCTCGTAAAGGAAACAAGAAGGTTGTCTTTTCCTGGACTACATCATCCTCTCCCCTTTCTTGGGAGGACTATTGGATGAGTCAGCCTTATGGCTATCTGTTGAGTCCAATGATACCTCCTTTGCGTAGGCCCAAGCTCAGGATCTTGAATCTCCCTAATGAATACCCCGAACTGTGGTACTACTTATACGGTAGAAAGAAAGGTTCCCAAAGGGAATTCAATCTGTGGCCTCCTACTGCTTCTGTTCCTAAAGCAGTGAATGGGAAGAGGCCTGTTGTCAAGGCACTTGAGTTGACTCCTCCTACTACTCCCCAACCTGCTCCTCCTGCTCCCATATAGGAATCCATCCCTCTGCCGGAGAAAGCTATAGTGGACGTTCACATGGTTGAGCAGGAGCTTTTTGTTCCTTCACAACCTCCAGCCTCCAAATCAAAGAGTCATAAAAACCACCTTGTGCACAAGTGCAAGTTTCGGAGAAAGGCTCTCCTAGTTGAGCAAGCCACCTCACAGAGGAAGGATGAAGAGATGACCACCCCTACTTCAGGGCCTCCCGCAGTGTCTCCCTCTCTCCTTCCCTCCGCTTCCCTTCAGTCTAGTTTTGTGTCACTTTTAGCTTCCAACGTGAGTGAAAATACACCTAACCCCAAGGGGGTAGAGGTTTTCATCGCCCCTTCGATGGAGCCGCCTTTGCAGATGTCTATTTTGGATATCCATCCTTTCCCGAAGTCATGGATATGACTAATACCTCAATTGTATCCGTTGTGATTCTTTCCTCCTCTTCCTCTTCACCTTTAGCCTCATCTATGGGGGGATCATCTCCTCCAATGAAGCAAAAGGTGGAGTGTGATCCTTCTAGAAATAAGGGACGTAAGAGGAGCTCACCTTCTTCACAAGGTGGTCTCATGCTGACTTCGTCTATCCTAGTGATGGAACCAGTCACGGCTTCCCCTAAATTTGTCACCTCTCCCGAGTCATTCGACAAGCCTAGCAATGAATTTGAGGTGCAACCTACCCCATCCACTGAATTTAAACATGACACTCCTATAGGGTGCATGTTGAACTTTGTGGATGAAGTTCTGGCCTTGTTAGTGATCTTCATGAAATCGCTAACCCTAGCTCCACAAGAGCTCGATGAAGAAGACCTTGTGGGGCCCTCTTCCTTAGCCCTTATTGTGGGAGGGCCTAATGCTCCTCCTTTTAACATCCCACCATTGCAATCTCATCCTCCTTCCCCCTACGATGATCTAGAGTGGGAATAGGATGACCTCTTGTTCGATCAATGTTAGGAGGAGGCGTCTTCTTGATATTTTTTGTGTGTGTGTTTTGTGATGTGTTCCCCCGTGATCATACTATGTGTTCCTAGATGACCCTTGTCACCCCTATTGGTTACTAGATATAGGCGTGGTTTTTGTGTTGTAAACCTTCTATTTGTATCATCATTCTTCCATGTTTGTGCTTAATTTTCGGTAAATTGGGGATGATGCAGAGTGTTGGGGGAATTTAGGCTTCCCTTCCATGTTGACCCAATTTTTTATTTTTACTTTTTTTTCTCATGTATTCTTCACATGGTATGATATAGTAGGGGTTCATGACAGTTCATTTATATACTATTACTATACATATATATATATATATATGACCAGTTCTCACCCCAAAATATCATACTAGACCCATGTTCCCTTTGTTTGTTTTTTTCTCTTTTTCTTTCTCTTTATCTTTCTCTCTTCTTTGCTTGAGTTGTCCCTCTCATGTGTGACAACACCTTTCTTCAACATTTCAATTTTCAGAAAATGCATTCATTGCCAACAAATCTTTTCTCAAAAATCTTCACAAATCTTTCTTCATAATAACATTCTCAACTTGGAACCCTAACAGAACATGTTTCCTTCATCATGGGTTCGTAAAGAAAGGACTTGCAAACATTCCTCCGAAGAAGGAACAACTTTCACCTTCCCCTCGCGTGGGGGCATATTCTTCATTTTGAATTTCTTGATGAAGTGAACATCTTTCAAAAGGATCCCTTGATGATGGATCGATTTGAGAAAGAAAATATCTGCTTTCAAACTGGGCATCCCTTGAGTGGACCCCTTCTTCATGACAAGTTCTTGAGGGACCCCTTTGAAATTCTTCCAAATTATCAACTTTCTATGCGACTGTCCACTTACTTGCGTACGTGGCCGCTTCCTAACTCTGCAGATTCCACTTTCCTAGGTTTCCTCCATGCGAGAGATCTTGGGGGGTACTTACTTGTAGGTCTAAGAGCCTGTAGGGTGCTTCCTTTGAGCTTCCTCTATGTGAGAGATCTTGGGGGTGGCTCCCCTGCAAGTCTGTGGGACTGTAGGGTGCTTTCTTGGGTTTCCTCCATGCGAGAGATCTTGGGGGTTGCCTTCCCTATAGGTCTACGGGTTTGTAGGGAACTTTCTTGGGTTTCCTTCATGAAAGAGATCTTGAAGGACACCTTCCCTATAGGTCTGCAAGTCTGTAGGATGCTTTCCTGGCTTCCTCGTGTGAGAGATCTTGGGGGATGCTTCCTAGGTATCCTCCATGTGAGATTTCTTGGGGGACACCTTCCATGAAAGTCTGCAGGCCTGTAAGGTGCTTACTTCACGGGGCTTCCTTCATGTGAGAGATCTTGGGGATTGCCTCCTTGTAGGTCCATGGGCCTATAAGATGCTTTCTTTCTTCAGCTTCATAGTTCTGAGAAGCTATAGAGTCCACTTGCCCTGCACCTTCAGGCTTGTTAGATCGTGGTCTACTTCCTCGATGATTATGGTATACACTTCTAACCTTACTCTTCTTCGATCTACTTTACCAAAGCACTCATCGATATTTGTGCTCACTAAAGTGGGGGAAAAATGTATAGGAGTGAATTTGCACCCCTTATGAAAACTCCCCTTTTTTCCTTTCTCCACTTTAGAAAACCAAGTTCGGAGGCTAAATTACACATAAGCCTATTTCCTTTGTTCCACTTGGCCCCTATTTTGAGCGTCGGTGGGGGAATTTCTATCGAGAATGCCCGCGCAGCGCACAGACATTCGCACACATGCTTACATCCCTAGCAGATTCCTGCGGCTAGAGCCTGTAGAGGCATTACACTTCTCATTGGCAGTCGACTTGTAACACCCTCTTTGGCTGACCGACTCGAATATGACTGTTTTCTTCATCTCTCCTTCAAAATCCCTCCTTCTACATGCTTCACAACTTCTTTTCCATCTCTTCAAGCAATCTTCAAACATTCTAGTATTCATTCCATCATTCTAGCAACACTTTTGTACTTCATAGCAGCAATTACTTCACTCCATCACTTCAGTAGAGAAATTGTGGGACAACACCTTTGTAGCAGAGGCTCGAGTACTCTCATTCTCTCCTCCATTAGCCTTGAGTTCTCTTGGTGGAGGTGGTAAGCTTCCCATTCCTCTCCTCTATTACTTGGTTGAGTAAGAACATTTACTATTTTGTAGTGTTTTAGTGTTCTTTATACATTACTTTCTTTGTCATACTCGCTTTCTTGGCTATCTATGGAGGTGGAAACACCTAAATGGGGTTATGACTGAGGTAGGACCCTATACAGCCACCCAACAATTTTCCTCTTCTTTGTGTGTAGGTGAACGTGTTTTTGGGAGCTAGTTGGAAAACGAATTCCTTTGTGAGATCATTCTTGCCACCCTAACTCTTGCATTTTTACTTTATCACATTAGAGCATATTTCATTTACTTTATAGCATTGTTTTGGCCCTTTAGTAGTAGCTAGCTAGGCCATTAGCTTGTTTTCCAAAGTTCAACCTTGTCTCTTTAGTTGTATGGTCATATGGATGCCAATGCACTTAAGAGACGACAACACGATAGGACCACACTTTTGTCCTCGGGCAGAGAGCTTCCTTTGGCATAGTGTTGAACCAAAAAACTTGCTTGCCTAACCCTGTTTTGTATTTCAAGTATGTAGAGTGATTGAAGGACCTTATAGTCCTCATCATTCTCATCCTACATTTCCTAACACCTTGTTATGTTGAGGTAAGTTAGGGCAGCCTTCCGTTCTTGGCCCTCTGTGACCTGGGGCCTTGAGCATGGTCGATCCCCCTCTCTTATAGATGTGAGTAAAGATCATATGAGTAAAATCTAAAGTGTTTGAATCTATTGCTAGAAAAGTACCCAAGGAGTTTCCCATAGCTTTGAAGGAAAAGTCAAACTAGAATTGCAATGGTAGTTTTGGTAGCCGAACCCAAATAGGCCTCACCTTGAATGATTCAGTGTTAGGTTAAAACTGAGGGTAATAAGGTTTGATCAGGAACATGTGTTTCCCCAAAATTCAACGTTCATAGAGGGAAACATTTTGATCATGCACACAATCAAAAATCACTATTAAAAACCATAAGCACAAGGATAAACTTCCAAATTATGACAAGCACAAGGATAAACCACATCCCGATCATGCACACAATCAAAAATCACTGGAACAAGAGGAGTCATCCTCTAAGGAAAGGGATTGTGAAGAAACCCTAACATCTCAACAGTTATGGGATTTCAAGTGTGCCATGAGTAGCATCCACAAAGTAAGTTTTTAATTTTGCTAATTAAAATTATTTTTAAAACATAGCAAAAATTTAAAATAAAATAAATTTATATTATAATATTTTCATGATTTTTAGTCAAAATACATGTTTAGGGTAAGGTCCCACAGAGGGGGGCTTCCTAAAAAATTTCAATGGGTGTTGCTGAGATTTTTTAGGAATATTTTTAAGTTGGTGGTCCCATGAATTCAATTTTGTTGAGATTAATAAATAGATAAAAAATCTCTCATTTTTATTTTTAGGAATTTAAAATTTTAAGTGATAGACAAGTGGCAGAAAAAATCTCTAAGCTTTAGGGGTAATTTTTAGCCCCACCTCAATTTCATCTACTAAGATTTGCAGTCCTAAAAGGTAGGGGCTATTATTTTTCAAGAAAAGATTCCAATTAATCTTGTAGCATAATTTTGTTTGCTTCACGAGACTACAAGATATATGAAAATAGAAGCCCAAGCCCCCAATGGGACCATACAGTTATTAATTTAATATATTAGCATAATATATAGTCTAGTACACTAAATCATTAAGAATTAAAATGTAATATTATTATATTATAGTTTATTACATAATATATTTTAAATATATTAAATTATAAAAAATCCAATATATTCAATCATGAAGAATTAGGGGTGGTGGGTCTAGCTCAATTGGCTAAAGCATCCTCTTACAGGCAAGAGGTCACAATGTCTAGTCTCCCCACCGTCCCCATGGTACCGGAGGGCGTGTGTCAGGTGAAAAAAGTTTACCAGGCACACTGCAATTTATAGGGGGATGGATACCCGCAAAGTCTAAATAAATAAATCATGAAGAATTAAAATATAATATTATTATATTAAAGTTTATTATAATATATTTAAAATATAAATTATTTAAAAATCTAATATATTATTAAAATACAATATTATTATATTATAATTTAGTAAATTATTAAAAAAGTCTAGTAAACTAAATCATTAAGAATTAAAATCTAATATTTGTATATTATAGTTTATTACATAATATACTTAAAATATATTAAACTATTAAAAAATTAATATATGAAATCATTAAGAATTAAAATATAATATTATTATTAATGATTTTTCTATATGTATCTATATAGGAAAATCACTTTATTTATAATATTATAAATAAAAAATAAGAAAACTATTTAAAAGAGATATTTATTTTTTAAATATAAAGAAATCTCCAAAAAAAAGTCAAAAAATGTCATTCCTAAAGATCCAACCATAACACCTAAAATTTTAGACTAATTATATTCATGATGAATAATTTTGAAACACTTTAAAGTTATAAATATTGCATCTCTACTTTAAAAAATATAAATATTTATTGAATACAAAAAACAATGATTTTTATTTGTTGTCATAGAATTTATTAATATCTAGTTAAGCAAAATTGATTACGATAATATTTTCTAGTGACAAGTATTAATAAAGTAGCTTGTTCATCATGAAATTCATTATGTTTTCGGTAAGCATAGATATAATAAAATAATATAGTACACATGATAGTAATAAAACATTATTCATAAAACTCCAAAATTGATAAGATCTTATTAACCCTTGATATTACTAAAATCTTTTTAACTCGAACTAGAGTTCAACTCCATAATCCAAACTATAAGATCCATATTTTAATGTAAATAATCTTACACAGATACATATATACAATAATTAGGACATAGACAAATATTGCCAAAGTGAAAGATTGCATTGTTATGAAATGTCCCAAAAGTATAAACTATGGAACATTTATAGCTTGATTATCATGAGAAAGATGAAATCACAATTAGCAAACAAATGGTTTTAAGTTAAATCCATAGAGCTACCTATTGTTATAGCCTAGCTATGGGTAACAAAAAAAATATTTATATATGATATTCTTAGTTTATCTTGACACTATTCTAACTCTTCGTTCTCTCATGACTTCTCATTGTAATAAATTCTTATATTGTATGTTTATCACTATTTATTTGTTATTATCACTCCATCTTCTTCATATATGAAAAGTGCATCTAAAGGAGAACAAGTGTAGTGTAGAAGAACTACCAATTAAAGCACCAGCTATCACTTAGCAATGCAATTATAATACATATTGTTATAGCTTCATCAATTTATGAGTCTTGAATGTGCAATGCCACCATTATTTTTGGTACTATATATATGGAGCAAAAGATATGCCTTACTTGGTAAAGTTGCATAACCAAATAGAATTTCTATGTGCCAACAAATGTTGTAACACATTTATCTCTAACTAGCTTTTTTAGGTTAAATTATAGGGCCTAGTTTTTTTTTGCTTTGTTTTTAGGATAGTGTCCTAAAATACTTTTCTTTTCCCTCAAATCACTACATTGTCTCATATTTTCTCTAATTACGCTGAGAGGTGTATTACAATGACATCCATCAAAAAGCAAAATTCAACGTAAAGAAAAACTCTTTAGTTTCAATTTGGCGTTCAAATGACATTCAACTAGCATAATTACATTCATTGTATGTAGATGTTTTTTCAAACAGATTTAAAGTAGATCTAAATCAATTTGATATCTTATTCACTCTAAAATATTTTCAATTTTATTTTATTTTTTAAAAAAAACTGAGGGTAATCTTGTTTTTCCAAATTTTAAAATCAAATTAATTTTTAAAAAAATTAAATGGTTAATAAATTTTTAAGTTTTAGGGTGAAATTTATTAGTAACACAAATATATTTTTATTTATTTGTAATTTTATTTATTTATTTTAATAGTGTTTTTTTTTTTTTTTCAATAGTTTTTATTTTTGAATAGAAATTTAAATAAAGAATAAAATATTCTTATCCACTCCAATTTTATTTTTTTTATATCATAAACAATTTTATAATGATTTAATTTTTATTATTATTATTAATACTGAGATTTAATATTCATAATTATATTTAATTTAATTATAGTAATTAAATGTTTATAATTGCAATAAAATACTTAGTGTCATGTAATAAATTTTCAAGTTTTTCAACTTTATAATAATTTTTTTTTTTAGATTTTAAAATTAATTTAATTAAAAAAATCCAAACTAAATACTTAGTGCCATCTAATATTTTCAATTTTATTAAAAATAAAATAAAAATTGACAATAATCTTGCTTTGTCAGATTCTAAAATCAATAAATAATTAAACACCCTCTGATTTGTTATGTTTTCTTTGACAGCTTAGATACTTTCTTAGACCATATTTTATGTAACTATTGTTATTCTATCACTGACAGTGGAGTGATGATAGACTATATTGATGTGATGATACATTATATGCATGGTGATTATGTTTTCATAGATTCTTAGTTGAGATGCCATTGTTATAAATGCTCATTGTAGTTTAATTGATATTTTATCTTGTCAGTTGATGTGACATTGTATTGGTGACGAGAACGGTATTGCATCACTCGCTTGAGAGTGCCCTATGATTTCCACAATCCTCTCTTCACGGTGTGTATGAATTATTATCTAGATACATGTACGACATTTGCTTTGTTTTTAGATTTGCAAGTATAGGACAACGGCTTCACCTAGTTTCACAGGTCTGAGTGTTTCCACTACTCAACAATAATGTTAATTGGGAGATAGTAACGAGTTAACCTAGTCAAACCTTTACCCTAGTATAGTGTGTCATCAGTCTGTGTATTGGTCATATTCTTTATCCATGTTGTATTGTTATTTTATTTATTGTGCAAGTTTTATTGTGAAGATTAAATTATATGTCGTGATTAAGTATTTAATTAATTTGTATTATTAATATGGAGGCTTTATATAATAAATTAATAATTAATTAAATTTAAGTTATTATAAAGTAATTTTAATTATTAGATTAAATGGGAATTAAAATAAATAAGTGATTTAAATGTGATTTGAATTAAATAAATTATTTTTGATTTCAAATGCATGTATTGGGAAAAGATCTTAGAAATATATTGGTTAAAGAAAAGATATTTGTTGTGTTAACTAGAAGTTAGAAGGTTTTGTTTTCTAATTGTCTTAAAATTAACTTCTGAAGAGATTGATTGAAATTGTGAGAAAAAAAGAAAGTTGTTTTCATGGGAAAGAAAGAGAGGTTTTTGGAAATGGTAGAATTGTTTTGAGATTTGAGGAAATTGTGAATCTTAAAAGCTCTCTGATAAATTTAGGAATCTATTTTGTTGTATTCTTGCCCGTGGATTATATTTTGTTCTTTGGGAAGTGGCAATTCTTCTGGAGGAAGCTTTGACAATTGAAGATTAAAGGGAAGCTCAGCATCAATCTTTGAATCATCAGATCTTTTGGAACAGGTTCCTTATTGCTTTGTGAATTTTAATTTGAAAGAGATTATTAATTTTATTGTATTGCAAATTGGAAAAGATTAGAAGAGAAGCTTTTGTTTTTGAAAGAAATTGTCGTGAATGTTGAACCTCTGTAGAAAACAATTTAGATCCTCTATGTAAATTGATTATTTGAAATAGATCTATGCAAAAGGAAATTATAGATAAATCTTAGAGCCTCTATGAAAATGGAATTGAAATTATAGGAATTTGTAATCCTTTGTGTCAAGATTATTATTCTTCTCTGTAGGAAATGATTTTTAACACAATAGATAATTCAAAAAGAAAATATTTGAGAATTTAGGAAACCTCTGTAAAATATTTCTACATTATTCCTATAGAAAACTTCTAAGAAAATAATGTATCTTCTTGTAGGAAAATTGGTTGAAATTTACATATATAAATATATATATATATACACATATTGGAAAATATATATATACATATATTGAAAAATATATATACATATACAAATATATATATATACATATTGGAAAATATATATATACATATATTGAAAAATATATATACATATACAAATATATATATATATATATATATTTACGTTATTGATTTACCTTCTAGTAAATTTTTTGTGGTAAAACAAAATGGGAAATCACCACGTACGCGATTTAAAAAATTGCAGGAGTTTTCATATTAAAAAATAATTATATATTTTAGGGGGTTGGGGGAAGCTACCCCTACGATCGTCCCTTCCACATGGGAGATGGTAGTGAAGGTAGCACCAGCGCAGCCAACACTGCAGGCCCCCACTGTGGGGGTTCGGTGGTTGTAGCTGTTGACCTTTGTTTTAATGGCTTCCTTTTAAATGATTCTTTTTATTTAATATATATATATTATATTGAATTTAAATAGTTATATTTGTTTAAATATAACTAGTTTTATATAAATATTTAATTAAATGTTTTTTTTAAATAGATATGCACATGTGGTAATTAAATTGGAAATTTTTTTCTTTTAAAAAGTATAAGTGATTTATAATTTGATAATATAGATATATATTTATTTAAAGAATGTTATTTAGGTGAATGCAAGCATGAGTAGTTAAATAGAAATGATTAATTATTGTAATTGTGAAATTGAGTTATTTGATATGTGTAGTTGTGAAACTGAAAGTTAAACATTTAGTTTTATTTGGTTGTTGTTTATTAATTGGATAAGCTTGAACATTATAGTTTAATATGAGATATTGATCTATTCAATTTAGGAAATCTGAATGGTAGTGCTTTTAATTACATGAGATTGTTTATTTTAATTACAAGTATTTTTGTAATTGGGTACTATGGGGGATATTTGTTGTAGAGAAAATGTAAGTCTTCTAGAGATTGTAATTGTGAAAGGGTTGTTGTGTCGGTTATTCAACCTTGAGATTTCCTTGGGTAGTGCACGTAGTTGGGATTCATTATTGGACATCCGTAGAGATGTGTTATCTCTTGTGTTATGTTATTATCAGTTTTGTGCACTATCTACCCTTGGGTTATAGAATAAGTTATTGTGTTAGAGCAACTATCTAATCCAGAAATAGCTGCTCTGATTCTTATGGATTGTGGAAATCTAATGACATTGAAGTTATTGTGTTGTCGATAGGGGAGTGGCTTTCAATAGGGGCTAGGACACAAAGTGGTCCCAGGACAACTCATGTGAGAGTCAGTTTTAATCAGTGGAAATTAAATAACCTATATTAGGGGAAAGGGTAGTTAATGCATTTAACTTGAAAATTAGCCTCTCTCGTTGGCTCAAGGGCTTGTGTTAGACTTGAGATGAGTCGAGAAGGCCTGGAATGGCAAGATCATTATCTTATCTTCTCGAAAGATAATCGATTCCGCACTGGTGTGCATGTGGGGCTGGAGTTCGTGAGAGGTTACTAGGATAACTCAAGATGGGGTTCGGGACCTAGGAAGATCTCCTTAGGATAACCAATGCAACCTTTGTGATGACACTCCTCCTATGACAACAGTTAGTTTGTATTGTACAGTGGTTGTTCTTGATTCAGTGATTCTGAAAGCAATGTAACCTTATGTTTTGTGTTTACTGGTACAATGTTGTTTTGTACATTGCATGTGTCTAGAGGTAGAGGTTTGTCTGGGTTACCTTTTACTATCTCCTAGCACAGGGGTCGAGCCTACGAGTACCACATGGTTGGGTGGCATGCACCTTGGTAAGGCTTTCTCTTCATGTTCGTGATAGTGGGATCTTCTAATTTGAGGAGTTCGTGTGTTTCTATGGATAAATGTACTTCTCTTTATTCATTGTAACATTGAGACACTATGTATGTGTATTCCTCATTTGTAATTGATGAGAATCCTTGTATTGTAAAATTGTAACATTATGTATGATCTATTCATTATGGGACTAAATGGTATATATTGTTTATATGGTGTTGTATCTATGGAAATATGCTCATTACATTTCTGTGTTATATTTATTATGCAATGGGTTAATGTTTTGATGGATGTTGTATTCATAAGTTAATTCATATGCTATGGTTAGATTAATTTTGAAAGTTTTGGAATTCACATGTAGACGCGTTGTGTGGCCTAGAGGATGTATGTGGTTAGAATAGATTAATTTACTTATTATTGTTACTCTTTTAAGAAAAAAATTAGTTGTGCTTTCGCAGTGTTGCATCTTCCTCTAGGTTGTGGGACGGGGTTTTACAATAAAAACTAAATACTTAATAAATTTGTAAGTTTTTAGGGTGAAATTTATTAGTAACACAAATATATTTTTTATAATTATAAAAAATTCAATGTATTTTTTTGTAATTTTTTTGTTTATTTTTCAATAGTGTATTTATTTTTCAATGTAAAGAAAAGCTCTTTAGTTTCAATTTGACGTTCAAATGACATTCAGCTAGCATAATTACATTCATTGTATGTAGACATTTTTTCAAACAGATTTAAAGTAGATCTAAATTGATTTGATATCTTATTCACTCTAAAATATTTTCAATTTTATTTAAAAAATAAAAAAACTAAGGATAATCTTCCTTTTCAAGATTTTAAAATCAAATTAATTAAAAAATTAAAATTAAATACTTAATATATTTTTAAGTTTTTAGAGTGAAATTTATTAGTAACACAAATATATATTTTTATTTTTATTTTTTATTTTTGTTTATTTTTAATAGTGTATTTATTTTTTTATTTTTTATTTTCACTAGTTTTTATTTTTTGAATACAAATTTAAAGAAAGAATAAAATATTCTTATCCACTCTAAAATACTTGTTTTTATATCATAATCAATTTTATAATGATTTAATTTTTATTATTATTAATACTGAGATTTAATATTCATAATTATAATTAATTTAATTATTGTAATTAAATGTTTATAATTGCAATAAAATACTTAGCACTGTCATGTAATAAATTTTCAAATTTTTCAAGTTTATAGTAATTTGCTTTTTTAGATTTTAAAATCAATTTAATTAAAAAAAAATCCAAACTAAATACTTAGTGTCATCTAATATTTTCAATTTTATTAAAAAAAAAAATCAATAGTAATCTTGCCTTGTCAGATTCTAAAATCAATTTAATTAAAAATAAATAAAAATTAAATACTTAGTAAATTTTTAAGTTTTTAGGGTGAAATTTATTAGAAACACAAATATATTTTGTATAATTATAAAAAAAAAAATGTATTTATTTGTAATTTTTTGTTTATTTTTCAATAGTGTATTTATTTTTATTTTTATAATTTTCAATAGTTTTTATTTTTTCTTCTTTGTTTTTAAATCAGTTTTAAAGTTGTTTTATTCACATGTTCTTATCTTTCAATTCATGAAGACCTCTATTAAAAGAGGCTTTGTCTTTCAATTTCACTCTATGAATTATAGATTTCCCAGTGGAGAAAGAAGTACAGGTATGTCTTGTTGTTCGATTGCAAGAAAATGTTGATTTCTATTCAAGTTTAGCATTTGTTGTCCTCTCTAATATTGTCCAAAATCAGTTGATCTGCTTTCATAATTTTTGTTTTAGATTTTGTTATCAAGGTAGGCACAAAGGGATTCAGAGGGTGAATTATAGATTGTTGAATCGAGAGAGAACTGCAGGTATGTCTCACTGCTATGGCTGTTAGATTGCATGAAAATGTTGATTCCCATTCAAATTTAGCATTTGATGTCCTCTCCGATATTGTCCAAAATGACCACACCTGCATTGATCCAGTTGTTTCAGATTCTATTTTTTGAATTCATAGTGTTTTTATTTTCAGCAAAATAGGCATTTGAATATTCTTATCAATCTACTACGAAGGTGATCGATATAAATGTTTCGTGCAACTCCTTCAAATTTGAAATCTCCAATTTGATACTCAAATAGATCTTGAAACATTGGATGCTCATTAATGTAGTTTGATGTAGTAGAACAATCAGTGAATAGCTCCTTCCTCCATGTTCTTACACCAACTCTAGCAAGAAATGTATCTCCCTCTTCAAATCTATGGTCACCCAACAACCATGTCACTAAATTCATTAAGTATTCATCTAAACAAATGTGGACACACACATACTACCACCAGAATTGCCATATGTAAGTACCTTTACTGTATTTTGCTCCTTTGTAAAGTACCCTATACCAATATGGTTCCTTAGGATCTTCTAAAGCTCCATCACAAGTGCATGGAGCAGTGCTTATGTCTGGTTCTTTTGTGTGATAAGTGATACTGAGTGAGAATTAAAACCTGAGAGTATGCCATATGATTAACTGGATTTGGGGAGTGAGACAAACCTTGATAATTATTCACACTAATATTGTATGCAAATAATCCTACCCCATGTTCATCAAAGTACAAATACCTATTAGATTTTCTAATCAGATTTATGAAGACCAAAAAAGCTAAATATATACAATAAATTAGTAATTCATCAGTGCAAATTATCAAGTTTAGCTAAATTTGTTCCATTTCAACTCAAATAGTTAAGGACATATTGCCTTTGAAGTACAATTTATAGGAATATATGATAGACTGGTAAAGAAGAAATTCTAGAAACATAATGGCCGAATTTAAAGCTCTGTAGCCCATAAATCATCCTAAATTCAAAAATATAAAGAATAAAATTCCAGTTAGATTTTAAAAATTTTTAATGGTAAATCTCATGAATTATTTAAATTATGAACATTTCCCTCTGGAAATTTCAATCATGTTATATCAAGCGAAAGTGTAGAGAATATTTTTGTAGGAAATTTAATTTACTTTATTTGTTAGGGCCGAGGTTTATAGCTAATGAAATCCTAGGGATTTTTTTTTTTAATTTAAATGGGAACATTGCATTTTGAGACTGTAATTTATAAAGAAATAGTGTAGAGTTAATTCTTGCGAAAATTTTTATTTTCTTTGTGGTGCAGAGTTTTATAGTTGATGAAATCAAAATAGAAAAAAAATTAACTTAAACGGGAGCGTTGTATTTTAAGACTATAATTTGAAAATATAGACGGATTGAGTTTAAAGAATATGTGCATGATGTAGTGGAGGCCAAACAATATCAATTCAGCTCCAAGCAAGGAAATTTTTACAGAAATAATCTTAAAGAAAACCTCATTTTTTGTTTTTTTCCAGACTTAGGATTCATTTGTGGAGAATTAAAAGATACATAAGATTTAGGATTGAAGGCTGAGTTAAAATTGGGTTGAATTACTTCTAGAGCATCTATTCACAAAATCACTAACACTTTATCATCTATAAATCAACTGGCATCTTGCTTTGACACAAGATTCTGATCAATATCCAATTTGCGACAAAAAACAAAATATATCCTTCTTCCCTATTTACATTTCGTCAAGTTTCCTAGGCAAGAGCTACTATATCAAATTCACAAAAGGGATTGTCTTTGGCCTCATTTAGCAGCTTCGGTGAGTCAATCTCAATGGCCTCTCAATGAGCCAAATTTTTGTTTGCTCAAATAAATGCACTATAAAAATATGAAAACTTACACTCAATGTTTTTTCCTCTTGAGTGACATCAACCTGGTCCCTTGGGAGGTATTGATTTTTTCTGTAAAATATGGAGAAGGAGGTTAATTATTAAGAAAACATAGAAAATGTACAAGATCAAAGTATCAGTCTAGCAACCTTACAACAAGTTATAGAAATATAAATCTAAATTTTTAGGGAAATTCAACAAGCCTGAGTTGACATTGTTTATCATTTGACTATCATGAACACTTGTTGAAGTATAAACATCAAAACTGTAATCAACAGTCAATTTAAATTTGTTGTCTAAAACATAAATCCTAGTTAAAAAACTATCCAAGAAGACCATTTTTAAACCATTAGTTATAGAGGATATAACCTCTCTCAAGTTTGAACTACACCACAAGAAATAACATGAAAAAGGTTGGAACAAAATCACTAACACATTGTATGCTAATTTTCACTATAATCTTCTCCTCCACTTTGATCACCAACCACAAATCCTCATCACAAACCTTGTCCTTCATAAAAGCATTTGTAACCAAGTGCAGGTGGATGTTGTTGAGAAAAATATGCTTCACGGCATCGAGTGCTCCAATTTGGTGCTTTTAGTCATTTTTAGGTGTTTTAAATTGAATTTTTCCCAATTTGATTTTCCTTCTTGGTAGGTCCTCGTCAGTATTTGTTTATGAACTAGAGCTGAAAATGGCCCTGCCAAACATATGAATTGGAACTATGGTTGATACCCAAGGATACAAAATTTGAACATTACATGATATTACAATATAATTAAATTAATCTGAGCAAAAGATGATGTTGCAATGTTATTGCATTACTCCTATAATTACATAATTGGATGACTCTAAGCAAAAGCATATAAGATTTAGGTATAGTTTACTCTTAAGTATGATCATTAGGTCAAATCCCAAGGCTACTAAATTTGGACAATACATAAAAGTAAAAATGGAAGGAAATCCTATCCTAGCTTCCAAACAGTGCTCATTTGTCCAACCTTCAGGCTTTTTCCATTTTGTCAAGACTTCCCA
Source organism: Sequoia sempervirens (assembly GCA_007258455.2). Taxonomy (NCBI): domain Eukaryota; kingdom Viridiplantae; phylum Streptophyta; class Pinopsida; order Cupressales; family Cupressaceae; genus Sequoia; species Sequoia sempervirens. The sequence continues at coordinate 473,134,466 of VDFB02000015.1, forward strand.
AAGATTGAGAGATGTTAACAGCATCTTCCAATTTGTTGAATCCTTCTTCACTGTCGAAATTTTTTTAAATCCTCTAAATTCCATTCTTTTAGGATGTTTCCCCTACCTTGTAATTATCTCTACTTGCAAAGGAAGCAAAGAACATTCCTTTTTTGCACTAGTTGATCCAGTGATGAGTATAAAACTGCAAAGCTAAAAAGATAAAAACTACAAACACACACCACATAATAGCATCAAACAAAACAAAGAAAAATCAGATTCGATACCAATCTAATCCAAAATCAAGATGGATATTCCACTCCTTGAGTTCTATAAAAATGAATATAAAGAAGTGTAATCAATAAAAGGGTAATTAACTTGCTTTATAAGTAAAACTTGCATATGGTAGTGCTAGAAATGAAGTTAACTCTTCAAGACAGCATAGGAAGCTATTATGCAGTAGGAAGAGATAAAAATAGCATGTATTAAAGAACAACAAAGATTGACCTAAGGAAAACCCAACGCGGGTAAAAAACTCTAGAAGAGTGGTATCAAATAGCATCAAGCCACTATCTGCAAATGTTGATTAAAAGGATTACTTCCTCATTGAGGCCTCCATAGACAATCTTGCATTGAAAATTGGTATCCAAACACCTATAAAACCATGAGGCCACTACCCTCAAATATCCCAATTGTACTAACACTAATAGTTGCTCAGACTTCCCTCAAATGCATGGCTACAAAACCCTTCCTACAAATCACAAAAAAATGTTATAGTCTCAACTTCAATTACAAATGAATTTCAAAGAATCTAGATGTCCATAGAACCTTCTAGTAAGGCCCACTTCTCTATTCTTAGCTAGTTGGAGCAATATGAAACACTATAACCAAATAATCAATTATTTGTACCAATCTATACACAAAAGGAGTAAAAATAAATTAAAAGCTCACAACTGTAACAAAGTTACGTCTATTTTCTATCATAAATAATTAGAATTTGATATTTTATAGAGCTCAAAAGTTTAGACTCTAAAATTTGATAATGGAAATACCATTGTTAGAGGCACACAGAGTACACAACGTAAAGGGGCCCATAAAAATAATATAAGTAGAGCCTAACAATTTCAATACAAAATAATTTGGCAAACTGCATCAGTAATTGCATTTTGAAAATCCATAATTTTTTGAGAAAAACAAATATAGTAAATCAAACTTGAAACAAATTGTGTTGTTTAAAGCTTTAGAAATAGAAGCATAAAGTTAATATCTTGATAAAATTCTTAAGACTTCACTATTTTGTCAGTTTTTGGTCATGAAATTAAAGTAATCATGTTTTAGGGAACTCCTTTTGTCTTTTGTATTTCCATTTATTCAAATCCCATAGCTATTTTGACCAAAAATAACATATTTGTGGCAAACCGTATGCCAATGAAAGAGACCAAAATCATTCATAGATGTAACCTGACTAATTCTGAGTAAATTTTTATGCAAAAACTTAATAACATTTAATTCCCAAATTCAACAGTTTTAAAATAAAATTGAATATAATCAATAAATCGATAATTTGCATTCATTTACAATGGATTATGTAGAGAATAATCAATTAATTTCACTTTATTGCACAGTAAATACAAAAGATTTAAAACAATGTTTATTTCTTGCATTAACAAATACTTATCTTTTTTGAAATGTGTAGATAGTCCAATTGATTGCCTGGAGTGGATTTGGATTCAATTTCTTCTATTTGTGAGCAATCGAGGAGGAACAAGTTCTTATTCAAAACCAAATAGGTTCTTATCTAGAACCAAACAAGATGCTTCTCAAGCATCTACACAACATGTTCCAGAGTACAAGTACTCAACATGCACAATAGCCCTGGCCAGGACAATCTCAAGTGCACTTTGTACCCCAAATTGAACACACTCTGTGTGCCCCCTCCTCCAATGCCCACAGCCTACTCACCCTAAATCTCACTCTTAGCAATCTTTCCAATGATTTCTTTTTTGTTTTCCCCATTTTTTGTGTGTCCCCAAATTATTTAGTTTTCATGGGTTTTATACAACACAAAGGATAGTTCCAACCAACACACCCTTTAAAAAAATGGTTCCATTACAACATCCCGTAAAAACTCCAATAATTATTTTATCAAATTTATTTCTTAAACTATTATATTAGTTCCATTTTACTTTTATTCATTTTTTTCTTCCATGAGGAAAAAGTCACATAACAATTCTCCCTCTGTAAATTAACTATTGTCCTCAATAGCGCAAGATGCATCTACATCACAACTCAAAAAACACATAATTAGTAATTGAATAAACAGATATTAAATAATTCAATATATAATACTTCATTTGAATTCATAGACTTTTCTCTTTTCAATTAGCAAGTACTTTCAAAAGAGTCATTTTTTTTCCAATCATGACAAACCTATAGATATATATCAACAATTTACAATTGAAGAAACTAATGCTATTTTATATGTTTAATCACATATTTTTAACTTTATCAAATTTGTCTAATGTAAATTCATCATTATATTTACAAAATTATTATCATGTATTGACATAACATTTATCTAGTGAATGGCATGCATATCCTATACTATGTATTCATTCATTGTTGAAACTATATATAATATATACTTAATAGATTGTAAGATGACAATCATGCATTCCGGGCTACATGAGTATCCTCTTTTCATATACAATAGTACTTGATAAGCCACATGTACAAATTTATTGTGTTGATCAAGTCCAATAACAAAGTACAACAAAACACAATAATCTTGCTATAAATCTTAACAACAATAGAACAATAGTAACTATTAACATGCACAGTCCACTTTAAAGAGAATATTAGGTCTAATCTTTCATGTTTTTAATTTAGTCCAAAGATGAAAAAATGATGATATGACTAAAAATATTTTTTGTTCCTTATCTTGTATTTACTAAATGATTTTAGGACCTATGGATTATGAGCCCACCACACTTCCACTATGCCACTCTAAAACTAACCGAATATAGGGTATGCCTTGGAATAACATATCACACTCATATTTAAATAGAAATCCCAAGTCTTTAAATATAATCCTATCCTTGTACTTATTTTAAATTCATTAATTCTTTTCTTATTTAATATTGTATAAGATCATTAGAATTGATTAAGGACAACCCAATACAAGAGTTTTTATATACCCTACGATTTTTATTATTATATCAAGGCTTCTAATCACATGCTTCTCTTACCATCCATATTCATCCTATTTTCACTTTCTTCCAATTTTGACCCCTTAACAATACCTTTGTGGTTATGCGAAAAAAATTATTTTCTAAATTATTAATCCTCTAAATGAATTTTGATAAGATGATCCTTCCTTGGAACATTTTGAACCATATTAAATTTATTATTATTATTTTTTGTCAAGGTTTTTTTTTTTATGCACATTTATTCATAAGTTTCTCCTATAGAATATATAAAATATACCCCTATATATGAAAAAATCACATGCTTGTTGGACAATCTCTATCTTTGATTTATTTATGCACAATATTGTATTTTATTGCATATTTGAAATCAATCATAAGAAATCACCCAAATCATATATCATGGTTTATTTGAGTCCAAGAAATATGTCTAACATACATAGTGTGCCCTAGCATAATAAGGTGGCTTAGTAATTATCCCTTTTTACAAAGGTTGTCTCTTATAATCATAAATCTCTCTTTTAAAAGATTTTTCTTAAATATTCTTCATTACTCTATTTTTATTTTATTTTAATTTAGGAACAAATATATTCAATATATAAAAATAAATTAGGGTTATCTCTCCCCCTGTAAAACTTTAACATGTCCCCCTGTTTAATCATAAGAAAATTTATGTTATTGTGCAATTGAAAAAATATTATTTCATTCCAACCAATGTATTTAAACAACAAGGTTCAAGATGTAGAAATAACTTTCACCTATGATTTTATATCCTATAAATATGTTATTCTCAACAATTTATTCTAAACATATTACTGTTTCTCTAAATTTAAAACATGAATCTAAGGACCTATAGGTTATGGGCCCACAATGTAAACTATATTAGACTTAAGTGATAAATATAGGTGTCACTTTTTGATAGAAATAATAGGCATAGTAAAATCACTTTCTCAAATACATTCTTAACCAAATGAAAATTAGTATGGGTAGATGAACCTCGCCATTACAAACACTATTTCAAAGACAACTTCAAAGACTAGAAATATGAACGAATTTGAATTCAATACTTCTTAAGTGTTTGAAATTTTGTGATGTATTAATTGGTCTAGAGCTTCGTGAATTATTAAACTATTAGACTTACATGAGTGAATCATCAAGGTCATTCTTATAAGGAATTAAAGGATAAGTTCAATGTTTTTTTTTTAAATTATGACGCTCTTAGTATCATACTTTGAATTGTTGTAACATAACCTACTTTGAGAATTTCAATCATTTAAGCTTTTGACAATATATCTATCAAAATTACTCTCAAGGGGAATGTGATCGAATTGTCATAATGCAAGTGCCAAAGAATATCCATTTAATATTAATCCAAAAAAAAAAAATCATTTTCATCATCACTAAGATGGGGTAAATTTGTACGTAAGCAAGATAATAAGATGGAACATTGTTCATGATCTACATAGTCCATATGTTTTATCAAAACCATTATTAACTATTGTGGTTGATGCTAACTTTTAAAAAATGGCATGTGGTTAGTGCCACAAAAAAAGGATCAAAAGTTTAAGTACCTTGACTGTTGGACAAATATGCATAAAATAAAAATTTTAAAGTTTCAAATACAAAATCAAGTTATACAACATTTTCATCCAAAATACTTATTGATATACAAGATCATAATTGACTAGGTAGGTATGCTAATTGTTTGAAGAAACGAACAAGTTCAAGAATCAAATAATGTTCAAAGCAAAGCTAAAAGGTGGATTTACTAATTTAGAACTCAATGAATATTATTTCATAATCTTTGGTCAAATTATTCTTAGATATTCATAAAAATGATGTTTCCTTCAAAATATTTTTCCTTTGAAAATTATTAGACATGTTATGTTCTCTAAGATCTCATTACATATGACAAACTTTACCTAGGATATTATAGGATCCTAAGATGATGAAATCCGACCTATCTTTGGTCAAGGGGAATTATAAGTGAATAAGAGTAAATTTTTTTAAAGATAGATTGAAAGGATAATATTTCTTTCATAAATTTGAAAAAAAATATTCGTATTAATTCACCTTTGGATTCAATACTCTAGAAGAAGAAATCCAAGTATGTTGGATGTATACTATATAAGTCCAATAGAATGCACTTATGAATTCCCTTCTAACCCACTCTAATATTAGAGACCCTCCAAAATGATTGAAAAAAATATTAATGAAACCCCAATTTCTTGTAGAAGAGAACTCATACCGATTGAAATAGAGAAAGATCAACATCAACATCAAAGATCAATACTTAAGAAATTATAAGTGGGTTATGGAGTAGCCAAGGAGCTGGCTGTAGCCTATCGCCTGGCAACAATAACATCTTCTTGGCATGGCTATAAGGCATGGTTAGCATCACTGAAGGAAATATTTGTTGTTTGCAGCTGATGAGATTGTTGTTACAGACTTTGAAAAAAATATATCCAACCAAATATTGTGCTTAAAGGTCAGCAAAGAATTTTGAATGATTTATTCTGTACTGTGGATATCAAATCAACAGCCTGTGTATTCCCTACTGTGAATTTCCACAATAAACTAAATAATTGCCAACTGTTTGTTGAATTGCCAATATCACACTTTCAGTTCAGTCTTTTCAGAAAAAAGGGTCTATCCACACTACCCTAACTCAAAATGCACGCTCAACTGAATTTTTTTTAAAATGTGTCGTTTATTGCAAGTAAAAAGGAATTACAGCTTTCCACCGAATGTTCATAGATTTCAGAGGAAATGAGAACTTCAACACTGGTTTTTAAAGTAAATTTAAAATAGTTATAACTTTCTACCACGGAATAGAATTAATTGGAAGCAATGGTAAAAAATTTCAAGTGAAGGATTTGAAATTAAAAGAAAACATAATATAAATTTTTGTTTCTAATTTCTTTTTAGATTTTTGAGGGAGTTAAAAGAATCTTACTCTTATAGAGTAAATGTTAAATTTAAATTGATTTCCACTAAGAATTGAATAATCAAAGGGTGAAAGTTTTTTAACCATTAAGTGAAAGGTGGATATTTTATGGGAACCCTAAAATTGGTTTATTTTTGAAGTTATTCCATTTTTCCCATTTAACCTTTGAGAATAAGAAATAGCCAAGAATTTCAATTGATGTATAAATAAACCATTAAGAATTAATTTAAATTATTATAATGTTTAATTTAATATATATATTTTTGTAGAAAATAAATGTAACGTAATAATATTACTATTAGGATCTATACAAGCTCTGATACCAATTGTAACCTGGCTAATTCCCAATAATTTTTTATGCAAAAACTTAATATAACATTTAATTCTCAAATTCAATAGTTTTAAAATAAAATTGAATATAATGAATAAATCGATAATTTCCATTCATTTACAATGGATTATATAGAGAATAATCAATTAATTTCACTTTATTGCACAGTAAATACAAAAGATTTAAAACAATGCGTATTTCTTACATTAATAAATACTTATCTTTTTTGAAATGTGTAGATAGTCCAATTGATTGCCTAGAGTGGATTTGGATTCAGTATCTTTTGTTTGTGAGCAATCGAGGAGGAACAAGTTCTTATTCAGAACCAAACATGTTCTTATCCAAAACCAAACAAGATTCTTCTCAAGCATCTACACAGCATGCTCCAGAGTACAAGTACTCAACATGCACAACAGCCCTCGCCAGGTCAACCTCAGGTGCACTCTATACCCCGAGTTGGACACACCCTGTGTGCCCCCTCCTCCAATGCCCATAGCCTACTCCTCCTCCAATGCCCACAGCCAACTCACCCAAAACCTCAATCTCAGCAATCTTTCCAGCAATTTCTTCTTTGTTTTCTCCATTTTTTGTGTGTGTCCCCAAATTTTTTAGTTTTCATGGGTTTTATACAACACAAAGGTTAGTTCCAACCAACACACCCTTTAAACAAATAGTTGCATTACAACATCCCATAAAAAATCCAATAATTATTTTATCACATTTATTTCTTAAACTATTATATTAGTTCCATTTTACTTTTATTCCTTTTTTTTCTTCCACGGGGAAAAAGTCACATAACAATAGACATTAGGGTTTGTAGTAGGGTGAAAAGGAAATATTATGGTTTTGTTGCAAGTCCCCACAAGGGAAAGTGCTTGGCTTTCTCCTCTCCAAGTTGTGGTTACATGTGTAAAAAAATAAGGAAGACAAGTTCCCTACTATATCTCCTCTGACCAACATCTTGACATAGTTTAATTCCATTTTGTTTGGAAAGGAGTGGGGGTTAACACCCAGTATTTTGTATTTTGTTCTCTAGATCTTGAGGACTACTTAAAACCCATCAAACAGCACAGAAAATCCCAAAGCACAACTTTAAATATGTTCTTTGTTTAAGTTAGCATGTCTTTGTTCAGCACAACTTTAATTAGGCAAATTATGAGCATTAATGTTTTCTATTGTTTGGTTCCAAACTCTACTCTCTCAACAGTACACTCAAGTCTATATTGTGTTAAATGGGGTGTTCTTCATAATATTGTAAATGTTGAATCTCAACCTGGAATGTATTAATCTGTGATGAGTATGCAAACTTCACAATCAATAGAAGTTTCCTTCAGTGTTCTTGTGCCTTGTCTATGCGGCCAAATTTCTTGAGTGCACTCTGTCAAACAGTTCTTGCGCCTTCTCTATGCGTCCACATTTCTTTGAGGCACTATGTCAAACAATTCTCGTGCCTTGTCTATGCGCCCACATTTCTTGGAGGCATTTTGTCAATTAGTTCATGTGTCATGTCCTTACTTCCATATTTTGCATGTCAATTACATTAGCTTAAGAGTTTTGAAGGCTTCCTTGGGTTTACTCTTGCCAGTTGCATGTGCTTAAGAATTTTGAAGGCGTTTCCAACTAATCCATTTGTTGCATATCCTGCAGATGTTGCAGCCAGTCAGACCACATTTCTTTGAGGAAATTTGTCAAACAATTCACGTGCCCTACCTATGCTTCTGCATTTTGCATACATGTCTGCCAAGGCACTTGCAACTACAACATCGGACATATTCCTACATGATAACTAATACTTATCTTTACTTAATTATTTCACATATAATTATAGTAGATGAAAATATAATAGATTTTATTTTAATATATATAATTTACTTTCACATGTTATTTATAATTGAATGGAACGCATTCCTTAGATCTTAAAAGAAATAAATCATGTGATTTCATATTAGTAGGCTTAGGGTTGGGTTAGAGTTTAACTAGGACAAGGTTTATGATTATGGTTCATATGTTTTTTTTAGAAGGTTATAAATAAGTATTAATCTCAATAGATTTTCTTATAGGTCATGACAAATGTTGTGGAAGAAAGTAATCAAAATGATCTACAAACTACAATATCAAAAGAATATTTTGTCATGTACTTTTTATTATTTTAATGTTTGTTTTCTCTTAAATACAATTTCCTCATAATTTGGAAAATATATATTTTCTCCCATTTAATACTAATGTCAAAGCAAATAATGATTTTCCTACATGTGAGGAAGATGTCACATAATGTGCATACATCATGGGTGTCCTGTTGGTTGTCTAACTATCACTGATATCTTCCATTCAATTTCCTCCTTCGTATAGAGGAGTTGGTTGTCTTTTATTGGTTGAGAGAGAAGATGGTCAACAGAATTAACAATAATGGACCAAAACCTTAATTTAACCCTATATAAACTCTAACCCAAACTCTATTTTAATTGTAAACAAAATTTTACATATTTTAAAAGTAACACTAACCTTAACCCTAATACAAACCCTAATTAATTTTATAATATAAAAAATAAAATTAATAATACTTCTAACAGCAATACAATAGATGCCTTGAATATGATAACTCTCGGCGTATTTTATATATATTAATATTTAATATATGTATGCTAGTTTAAGTATTTTCAAATTTTAAAAGATAATGATGTTAGGAACAAAGAATAAAATTAAAATTAAGAATAAAACTATAAAATACTAAATTCTATTTCATTTCAATTATCACTTCAGATTGAGCTAGAAATTGAAAATGACGATACAAAAAATAAAAAATAAAATTATTCAATGGTTTCTATTTTATCATAAATATAGTTGTGATCTATGATTACTCATTTGAAGGAATGAGGTTGTTCATATCAATAGTATAAAAATTTAAGCAACCAATTTTTCATATGAAAATGACTTAGGAATATTGAATTTATAGACTTCTAAGTAGAGGGATCAATGGTGGAGATCTTCTAAGAGATCTTTTCAACATGACATCATAATAAACAACTTTTTCAACATAATGACAAGGGAGTAGAAATCACCACGCCTTTTTAAAACTCCAACTGAATAATCTTCCATCCTAACTTAATGGATCAAGATCACTTGCAACATCCACTACAAACAACCCAAATACCTCTACTAGTTTTTTTCTAGATCTCTCAACAAAACCAATATAAAATAACAAGCAACACTCTCTATCTTACAATTCTCAACTCACTCACACAAAAATTGCAACAGAATATAACACAAGAAAAATCAAATTGATCAATGCAACAATTGGTAGAATGAGCACCTCTATTTATACTAATTTGTAAACAACCAAAGACTACAAACAAGTTAATATTCATGCCACATTTCTATCCTCATACAATGACTCACCAAGTTGTGTAAGCTTCTCTTTAAGAATTCAATCTTACATATTCAATGCATTTTTGCTATGTCTTCTTGATTATAGTGTGGCAACGTGTGTGTCTTGAATATGGAAGGTGAGCATTATAAAATGTGGAAGTGATGTTTATTTATGGAGTTGTCCATGATTGCTCATTTATTGTGTATTTGCTTTAAATAATATTTTTTCTTGGTTGCAATATTTGGTTGTTTCCTCGCACGACGAATTATGTGTAAGAATTTAGAGTTTACGTTGATTTTGATTATTATGGTTGATTTTGTATTGAGTTGATTTTGGGAGCTTTTTGTGCCAAATGGTTATTGAGAGACTTCCACAGGCTTGGGGAAAACGGCTTGAGTTTTGGTTTCACTTTTTTTTTGTCATTTTGAAAGTGGATTGATTTTGTACTTGGATTGTATCATGAGGCTATTTAGCCTTGCACTGTTTACTTGTCATCATGATTGGGATATGTGAGTGAGATGGTTCATGCCATGCTCTGGAAATGTGCTTTTTGTGGCTTCGGTTTCAGTGTGCACGATGGCTCTACCCTGTTTGATGTGTTGGGTCTCTAGTTGTAGTAGGGGGAGAGGCTTTCAATGGGGTTCGACACCCAAAGTTGTGGTTAGGGTAACTCATTGAGAGTTTCTTTAATCTAGTGATAACTTAAAATGAATTAGGGGGTTGGGTAGTTCAAATTAATCAAGATAATAGTATGCCTTGCTCATGGCTCAAGTGCTCGTTTAGGCTTGAGATGAGTGGGAAGACCTAGAATGGAAAGATCAACTGCCTTGTCTTCATGAAATGTATGTTGATTCTGCATGAGTTAGAGTGGGGGTCGAGGATTGGTTGAGGTTGTCAAGGTAACCCAGAATGGGGGTCGAGACTTAGGAAGATCTGCATTGGGTAACCCATATCAAGCTATGTGATGACACTCTTCCCTATAGCAACCTTGTATGCCTTGTTTGTTTTCCCCTTGTTGTTCATGTACCTTTGGAAGCGGTTGTTCTTTATGTTTTTGTTGTTACTCTTGTATGTTGGAGTCTTGTTAGCCTTGTCTACTTAACTGCTTGTGTAGTGGGTCCTTATTGTCATCTCCTAGTACAAGGGGTGGACCTTAGGGTTCCACATGGTCAGGTGGAACATGCTACGCACCCCATGGGTTTTCAATTAATGTTTGTGAGCATGGTTGTTGTACCTTTGCAAAGATTCCAGACCTTGTACCAGACTTGAGATAGTGTTGATGTTATGTAATGTAATCATTTCAGTTGTATCTTATCATGTATCAAATGTATCATTATGTTGTGTTGTTGGGAGGTATTGATGTAATTATGTAATCATGAACGATGCACCTTTATGTAATAAGAGCGATGTATGTATTCCTTGGGTTTAACATTTGATCATTGGTGGATATCTATTTAATATGATGTATGGACGTATGATGTTCATTTACTTAATGCAATGGATTTATAATTAACTTTTGTGGGTTGGTTAATCTTAGATGTTAGATTATAATATGTTAGGAATGTATACACTTATTGCAGTCATGATACCTTAAAGGACATAGTTAGAGCATATGTATGTGTAGTTTATATTCTATGTTAGTTGATAGTATGATCTATATGTTGATTCACTTCTTTTTTTAAATGTCATAATTGTTAGTTAGATGTGTTGTCCCTTAGGGTTTCCTGGCAGGGAGTTACATAAAACACATTCACATTTATTGAAGCAATTTACCAAACTAGGTAATAGTAAATAGATAATAACACATAGGATGTAATAGTTTTAGTTCATGTTGGAGTCCTTGTAACTATGGTGAAATTATTTGAACCAACCTTTTACTCTAAGTCTTAGTACTTCATATTTATGTTTATATATTTTTTAGTAGAATTATTTATGACCTAAGGGTTTACATTTGTTCTGTTTTGATTTAATATTGTTGACTTGTTCTTTATTTTTGGTCACAAATTTACTTTAAAATCCCTAAACCTTAGGTATTTGGTATTAATACTAAAAACTTTAGCTTAACGACCATATGTACTTTTTATTATGCTTTTGAGTTGACCAATTATTATTTATGCGAAAGAAATTAAGTGGTAAACTTATAATGTAAGGTTGACTAATAACTTGATAGTGAGTCTAGGGGCACCACCTTCTTGTTGGTTTAATAGAAAATGAATTGAAGCCACATGAAACTTTCTAACTAATTTGGGACAATAGTAGTGCTAAATAAATAAGATTATGTGGTTTAATAGAAAATAAATATTACACAACACATTTGACATAACATATACCATGGGAAAGCCATATTGTGAAAAAAACCTATCCTTTGAAACTTCAAACCATTATATTTCTAGTAACAAAATGGTTACAATTTAATACCAAGCTCTTATCTTTCACATGATATCAACACCAAGTCTAGTGATATTCTACCAGTATAACATTACTACAACTATAAGTATGTAATGCCTCCATCCCAAGCACCAAATATATAGAGAAAGCTACAAAGTGTTTTTTTCCAAAATCACAAGTAATGAATCCATAGATTAATATGGAACCCAATTCTTAGTGCAAAATATAATGATCGTTTTCATGATGGGTGAATAAGATAAAAATATAGTATAACTCCTACATCATTAGTATGATATGTTCATAGAGATATGATATTATAAATGTATATAGGACAATGGATATGTAAACATGTAGCATACATCCCTTAATTATATTAGGTTATGTGGACAACTAGTGTAATTAATTTTATTAAGTAATTAAAAGATGTTGGGTCTCTAAGTGGCATGGAATCAATGATTGTCGCATTTTCAAATCAAATTTCTTAATCAATTCATAACTATTTCAAATGTTTCAATTTTCCCTAAGGTTTGAATGCTTCATTAATTTTATTTAATCAAAAGAAATAAATCCCTTTTAATAAATAAAATAATGTTATTTAATTGAAGTTAATATTACTTAAATAAAATGCTATTTAATTAAATCTATTTTAATTAAATAATTTTATTTTATTTTATTAATATTCATTTCTAAATTACATAATCTTATTTTATTTTTTTAAAAGAGATATTATCATCTTAAATTAAATAAAATAAATGAAATATCCTCTCAAGAATATCCTGTGATGAAAAAAAACAAATCAGTTAAAAGGGAAAATAAACTAAAAAAAGAATTCCAATCAAGATTTGTTTCTATTTTTCTATTTATCCCACATTGCTTCTGAATTTGCCTTCAATTCCACTTTTGCCTATAAAATGAGCCCTCTCATTCTCATTTCAAAAAGAATCACGAATTTTTACATTAGACTTATGCTACAAATTTTCTTGAATTTTATCATTTGAGATTACACATTAGTTTGATTTTATAAGCATCTTAGTTTTAGAGCATATAGTTTAATATTACATTTTAGCTTAATCTTCATAGTAGATTAATTTGCAAAGTAATTCATTTATGGCATTGCATGTAGATCAATTTTCATTTCAATAAATTAGTTTTGTTTATTGCATTTTACAATCATTTAGATTAGTTTTCATTGTTGCATTGCAAGAACAGGATTCATGGAGATTGGCATTCTTGCTTCTCCTCTTTGAATCTCTCGTTCCAAAACTGTATTTGCAGGCGTAACTGGGTCAATCTGAGGGCCACAATATCAATCCCTGCTCTTCTCGGATAGAGAGTTGTGAATTGATTTGCAAGGACTCATTATTGACTATCCTTGCATGCAAGGATTCACAGAAGTATAACATATTTTCAGTTATACACTAGTGTAATTAATTTTATTAAGTAATTAAAAGATGTTGGGTCTCTAAGTGGCATGGGACCAATACATAGACATTCAAAGATCAATTCCTCTCTTAAATGGATATTTTATTATCTCCCTAAGGTTTGTAGGGTATTCGATCTTGGTGTGACTAGATAACCCAAAGGTAAATAAAATGTTATTTTTGATAAAGGGGCCTACTTAGGATTCCTTTTGGAGTTTCTTAGAGGTCAAGCTAATATTAGATTTAGGGATTTAAAATCTACGAAAGTATAGAGAAAAATGATGCTCATAAAATTTAACCTATTTAGTGTATTCATTCATGATAAGAAATAAAAAATCATAGATACCACCTTATGAAGAGACTATATTTTACAAGAACAAATATATATAGATATTTTCACCCATATATTAACAATAAATTATTTCTACAAACTACATGAGTTGAACTAAAAGAAAATAAATTAGGTATTCTAACTTCTTTTAAAAGAAAATAGAATATATTGAGGGTTGGAATAGATAATCCTTAAATTATCTCAAGAATGGACTTGTGTCAAGGATGAACAAGTTTCTAGTTAACCAATCCTTTTCTCAATCTACTATCAAAACTAAAGTAAAAGAAGTTGCTATCTCCAAACAATAAAACAACTACAACAATCCAAAACTATCAATCCAAAACTATCAATCACCATATACATGCACATAACATAGTCTTAACCACTAGTAATTTATAAGAAATTTAAATATTTTACTTAATATTTTATTAAAATTAAATCTCTACATCACAAGAACATATGAAAAGCGCTTAAGATAGCAAAAGGGGGATTACAAGTTCTAGCCATAGTTACACTAGAAGAGTTTTAGAGATTCTATTATCAAATATATCTCCTTTTTCTTCTTCTTCTTACATACAAGAGAGGACATTGTATTCTTCTCTTACGATTTATGTATAACCAATTTAACATCTTATAACCTTGTTGGTTGTCGATGCTAGTTACTTCATATTCACATGGGTTTTTTCATTTCAATCCACACTCTTTCTATTATAAACCATTCACCTTATACAAAAAATAATTTCTCGCAAGTCATATTGTATGGGGATTTTCTCATACAAGAATGTGTATTGACAATTTAAGTCATATTGTCTCAATAGAGTGCCTTAATGGTATGCCTATTTGTGCCTAGAGGTAGGTCAATTTTTTTATTCAAATGGTAAAGATTCAATATAAAAATACAACTAGGATTTCTAAATGACTTAGACTTTAATATTCCAGATGATTAGAGAGTGGACCATATATTGTGGATCTAGGTACAATTTGAAACTATAAGTAGTGGTTAAAATTTTATGAAATAGATTCATAAGAAGAGTACTAGAACATATAATCAATTGATTATTTATCATGGAAGGATGAAAGGCCCAATGTAATACTAGGAATAATGACAAATATGTAATTCATATGTTTTACAATACTATGTTAGAGGTTTGAGGTTCCATGTAATAAAACTTTAGCCAATGGAAAATGAAAATACACAGAGCATGGAAAGCTTTAATGTGAATGAATGAACTACATATACAAAAAAACATAAATTTACTTATTAAATTGCTTAAGAAAATAATCATTTCATAGTATACTCTAAATAAATGTTCATGTTTGAACTCAATTTTTCATAGAAACAAGGTCACACATATAAGAGGTCAAGGGCTTGAGGTTTGTATATAAATTTAAAGGTTTTCTTATAGCCTCACAACTAACCTGAGGGTCCAAGGAAAAAGTGTAGTGGTGAAATACAATGGATAAGAAGAGATCAAAGGGTTTTCTCAAAAAGGTCTCATAAATTTAGGAGGTGCAAGGATAGGAAGTCCAATAGCAACATTTGTGTATAAAAGGCAAGTCCACATGCACAAAAAAGTGAAGGTAGAGGGCTAAAGTAGAGGTCAATACCATAACTTATACATGGAAATAAGAGGTTGGTAATTGGACAAAAAGGCGTAGAGGTTTGATGTAAGGCTACATGCACAAGACACAATATGTAAGAGGAGATTAAAAGTCAAATAATGAAGGATTCATAGAGAAATGAGGTATAAATTTTGTAGGTGGGAAAGCAAGAATGTGATTGAATGTGTAATACATGGAAATCTTACTAAGGAGTCCTTCAAGGAGATATGGGATGTGGATTTTTGAAGTAGGACTACAAGCATGGGATGTAAGGTGTAAGAGAACATGAAAAATCTATCAAGGCTTCATAAAGATATAGGGTGTATATTTTTTATGCAATTCTACAAATGGATTAGTTAGTTAGATAGTTTGAAATTTTATGAAGATAATATGAGCGAAAGTAGAAAGAATTTAAAACTAAAAAATTGCATGGGAATCCCACAATGCTTAGAGCTATAGATTAACCCTCCTAAGTCATCAAACATTAAATTTTTAACTCCTAGACAAGAAATAAAGGCTAAGAGAGATAAAACACAAGCCAAAGCACAAATTGACCAACAAGGCCCTTTGAAGAAGATTTTAGTGATTGTCAATGATGGTCCAAGTAAAGGATGAGGACCAGCTTGCAAACACAAAATAAACTCTAGGTTCCTCCCTCTAAGACTAACACTCAAACACAAGAAAATAAGGGGTTATAAATAGTGGTTCCCTAATTTGATTCAAAATTAGTTAAGATGTTGCAAGAGAAAGAATAAATGGTGACTTTATTAGGGAATGCTCCTAGAATTCAAGGATAAGTGATTATATTAAAGAAAATATAAATTAACAATTAGCATGAGAATATTATGGATTTTTTTTTAGTCTATAAAATATCTTATCACAAACTTAGTAATTCAAAAACCAACATTTTTTAATTTATATTATATATGTTGTATTATTTAGAACTAAACTTATTATATTGTATAATATAATATAATAATAAATAATATATATTTTTATGATAAAAATTTGAATTAAATACATATTATTATATAATAATGTGATTTAATATATAATAAATAATATATTGTTTATTATTTTTATTTAAAGTGATATAATATATAGTAAATATATTTATCTACTATATTTATTATATATCTGCTATATAATGTATTTACTATATAATATATAATATAATGTAATATATTTACTATATAATATAATGCATTATATTTACTATATTATACAATATTATATTATAAATTATGATACATTATATTATAAATATAGTATAATATAATAATAAATATAGTAATAATAGTATAATATACTATATTATATTTATTATAGTATAATATAGTAAATAGAATACATTATATTTACGTTATATAGTAAATAAGATTTTTTTACTCTATATTTAGTATATAATGTTTACCATATACTATATAATATATTTACTATATAATATAATGTATTAATATATTACAATATACTAAAAAATATATTATATATTATATTATATCATTATGGTATATGATATATTACAAATTATGACATATTATATTATAATGAATAGTAATATAATATAATAATAATAAAAATATTATATCACATTATTTTGTATTAAATACTAATACATTATATTATATATTATTATATTATATCATATTATATTATATAATATTATATTTCATTATATTATATATAATTTACTATATTAATTATATATTACATAATATATTATATAAATATAAATATAATATATATATTTATGTAATATAACTATATATTATATTTATATAATGTAAATACATATAATATTTTATAATAAATATAAATATAATATTACTACCAAAGTAGCTTTGTTATCTATTCTATTATAAATTAACGATTTTTTACCCAGCCCAGCGACCCCACCCACACACAACAGCTTCGAGGTTTATCTAGGAGCGCGCTGAGGCAAGACTAATCTCTGCGGGGGGAAACCACAGCCCACAAGCAGTTCCCCCTCTTAAACTCATAAGTGGGAGTCGACCCTGAAACCAATGGGGAGCAAACCCACAGCCCAAGCCAACTCCGCTACCCATGCAGGCTATCCATGTGACTATATTAATATTATTTAAAGGTGTTTTATTTTCAGAGTTCTCATTTAATAAATAATTCAAGTATCAAGACGACCACATTTATTTATGTTCATTACTGCAACCGAAGCATGAAAATATTTTTTTCTGGATTTTCCAAGATGCTCTGTTGATATTGCCATCCAATACAGACACGAAAGATCCATCTGCTTCAATTTTTAGACTAATATAACGTGTTAGAAATGTACTCTTCAGAGCTTCCAATATTAGGCCTAAATTTGCAGTCAAGAAAATGTTGCCAATCAAACAATGAGTTGCCCACTAAAATTAAATCTGTTCCCAGTTTCTCATCATAGAATGCATTGTTACTAGCATTGATACTAACACAGTACACAAACTTGAATCGCAGAGAAAAGAATAAAAGAAGCTACAGTTACAGACCTTGCATTTTTTATACAAGAGTCTAAGACATGTAAATTACATGTCATTTAACATTAACATATGAATTCATGTGAAGAACTCAATAATTACACCCTATATCTTTTGCAGATGGCATGGAATATCAAGTGATATATGTCTTGTCAATGTCCACGCGTGAGTTTTAAAGATATCAAGCATTCAATGAATTGAAACAGTGCAAAAAGGATATGAAGCATCAAATATAGTCTTATTGTCATAAGTACATAACCACACAGATATTTTTTACAAAAGACCAAAAGAATTCAGACTGAAAACAAATCATCAAACAGCGATCTTCTCTCTCCAATTTTGAATTTAATTTCCACTACACATTATCATCCCAAAATTGTTAGTCTCAATATAGTAAGAACCTGACAAGATATTAACAAACAAATAGAAGAAAATGCAAACGTCGACACTGACAAATTCAAGAAAAATTATATCCCTATTTGTTATCATTGTCTATTAGAATTTCAGAAATAATAGCAATAGGCGCTTCTCCTTATCAACAAAAGTTTGTCTCAATTTTGCTTTTTTTGTGCCCATTCAACATAATTGTCCAAAACCGAAGGCCAACCAAAAAATGGATCGTAATTCTCAAAGTTTGGATAATGGATCTGTAAAAGAACAAATAACGAAATTAACAATCATAATATTCTCTACAGAACAAAAGATTGTAGGCTGGCATTTAACCAAAGGGAAAAATAGACCATTGTAAATATGATCAATACCTGTTGAAAAAATCGTAAGAAGGAACTCCATTGGTCAAGATTTATACCCCTGTACTCCTTCTGATCCTGAAAACATGAAAAAACTTCCATAGGAAAACAGCACCAAAAAACAAGCAGCTTGTTATCAAGAAACTAGAAATTCCAAAATATCGAAAGAGGTATCTCAGAATCATTGTAGTACTCCAAGAATATGGTGATGCACACCTAATTTGGCATTTTTCGCAAGTTAAATGTTTCCCTCCATGGAAAATACAAACATAGACAACAATCTTATATATACGAAATGTTGGAACTTCAAAAGCAGGAGATTTAGCTGCTTTCCCTTCAAACTTTAAAATTCCTAATCATGCTAGAGAATTTTTCTTCAGCCATGAGACATCAATTGTAAGTGGATTGTCATATTTTATAATTGGTACTAAAAGCTTAAGATTTATGCAATGCTGTGAGCGTTGTGAGGTTCCAACTTTTTGTTTGAAGTAAGGGAAACAACTACAATTTACCCTAGTCAAAAACCAAAACATCCATAAGCATTAGTTCAACAAATACCAGCAACCAAAACCCCATAGGCAAATTCTTCCAAACAATGGAGCAGGATCAAGATTTTCACAAAATGATTGAATTAAGGAGTAAAACTTGCAAGTATGAAAATAGCTATCCTTTCTATAACGAATTTGTTGCAATGGATCCAGCATATGAAAACAGTAAGGTTGATTGCAGGCTTCCTTTTCTGAGGTGTCTGTGTGTGTTTGGAACTAAAAAGAATAGGCTAAGGGTTTGTTAGAAAATAAGCACACCTTTAGAAATTGCAGCAAAGATTCAACCTGAGGAAGATAACGCTTCCATAATACCAGCTTCAGCAACTGACAAGCACTTTCCATGTCTAAAACATTTTGCCGTTCCTCTGTACCAGAAAACATGTAAGGAAAAAGTGAAAAACTAATACATCCTCAAGATTTGGATAGGACAGGATATTCAAAAGTTTGCAAAGCACATACCTGTCAAAGAGTATCGAAATGAGTAATCAAAGAAGTCCTGAAAGCTTTGGAGTTCCATGAACTAAGCCGCATCCACATACAGTAAACGTCAGACAGACCTTTATCCGCTTAAAAATATGTGAGATTCAACGTGTGCATATGTTCATGGCTTCATAATCTCATTCACATATTTGATTTTCTTAAAAGGTTTGTACATTCCTATACCTCTGGATCCAAGGCAGCGAGCACCTCTCTCAACTTGCCAATGCTATCAACATTCAATTCTTTGAAGCCTCTGCGCCACTCTTCCTGTAGCACAGACAACAACCAAAGAAGAAATATCAAAATATCTTTAGAAAGGACAAACCACAGTTGACAAATGTTCATGGAAATTTCATTTTAATTAAATTAAACAGCATACCAATGTAAAATATGCCTGATTTGCAGCTTTCATCTTCCTGAAATAGATTTTTGGTTTATCAGAATCGAGATGCCAGATACAGTTTTAAGAATGATTAAATCCAAATCCATTTGACTTACCATGCAAGGATAAGCACTCTAACATCCAGTATCTCAACTCCAAGATCCATGCATAATCTCTCTATTTCTTGAGGACTGTTCACCATGACAAATGTCGGATCATTCCAAGAATCATAAAATGATGTGTTTATCAAATAATAAAGAAAAAATCAATGCGATCTCACCCCTTGCTCAGGGCTTCTTGCCATTTGGAAGTCTAGATCGCTCACAAGAATCAGAAAATAACAATCCATGCCACTAAATGTAAACTTATGACCTCATCACTTCTCAAAATCTATATACTAATAGAAAAAAGGAATTTGCTTCTTCAATAATATTAAACTGAGATATTCAACTAAAGTCTAGAACTAAAGAATAATCAACATTCCTCCGACAGTATAAGCCTCCAATTTTCTTAATGACATCATGAGGCAAAATTTATCTCTAAGTTCTAACTTTGTTCAACCAAAGTGAATTCAACTAGTTTTTAAAGGAATGAAGACGGTTGGGGTGGAATAGGAGACCCTGATTCCTTAATCAGGCAGACTTGTTCTTCAAGTGTTGGGATGTAACATTTAACAATAACCCTATGACACCTTGTCTTAACCTAAAACTAATTGTAATGTTTGGTCTTATAAGCAATTTGGATTGAACAAAATTCAACTAGTTATGGCAGGAAGATTGATGCTAGATAACTCCAAACCCTAAATTGTCAATTCTGTTAAAGGGATGTGTATGGGTATATATATCTATGTATAGATATGTATCTGTATACATATGTATGTATGTATTTATTTGTAAATTATGGGTATTTTAATACATTTTTTATACTCTATAATTCATAATATTATATATATGATGAATTATGTATTTATATATCTATTAAAAATAAATAAAAAATTATAATTTTATAAATAATAAATATATATAATAATAATTTTATAAATGTTTTTATTTTATAACTTAATTAATATTAAATATATAACAGTTATATTCTTTATATAAAAACCTTTTTCAGAGTGACTTAGAAGGAGATCTAGATTATTAGAAGTGAGCGTGAGCAGGATAGAAGGCCGTCTATCCGTCTAGCTGTTTTTTAGGGCACTCCAATGCTCTCTTCCTTGACCGGAACATCAACTCTGGAAGCTCAACCAATGGGCCTTTTCCAGTAAAGCTCAACCACCACAATGAAAATCATTTATGGCATTCCTCATATGATGGTTGTTTGTCATTCGAATTAAATATTTAACAGTAGGTATTGTTACAGAAGCAACAGAGAAAGGCTTCATTGCATTGCAGCTGAGAATAATGACAGCTGCAGCAAATGGACTGTTGTTTTGACCTTTTTTTACTTTGTTTTGGCATTTTCTCTGGAAAAAGTCCCGCAAGATTCAGACAGGGCACAGCCCTGCTGCCCCAGGTACCTGTGGATGTGTCTGCCTGGGAAGGCAGGGCCATGTCCTGGCTGCCCCGTCCATGCTCCAGACGCCAGTCTCACTCCCACTCCCGTTCAGTTCAGCAACGGGATCCAAAATAGGAGAACCTGATAACGTAGCCCAGACCTTTATATGTTTACCAGGAGTTGCTTCATATGGTCCAAATTTGAGACAAAACCATGCTAGAGATAATCAACTCAGCAGCTTTTCATTAGGAAATCATTCAGTTAGAGGCAAGCTATTGGCTCCCAAATAAATTGATGTGTAAAATATTCTGTTCCAGATGCAGGTAGCGGAAATTAGCACGTGAATGGTCAAAAGAAAGTATTTTCTTTTGAAATTCAGAGGCGGTTGGCGTCAGTTACTAAGATGCAAGTAATTTCATGCATGTTCGCAATTTAAAGGTTTCTTGTGTGAGGGGAACTGTACAAAAGTAAACTCAAGAAGACTGATAACCACTAGTATGCAAAACTAAAATAAGAGCATATTGCTAAAAGCCAGCTACATAATTTCAATACAGGGACACCAGAAGCATGCCTTTTTCTAATCTTTAAACTATGAATATGATTGGAGAGATAGGCCTGTGTCTATTAGCAAATAGTAGAGAACTCTTACCCTATCACATCAGTTGATTCCTTCCCTGCATATTGCTTGAATAATGCATCTATTTTCTCAAACTGCTTAAGTTCACCTGCCATGAATCATTAGTGAATAAAAGAACAAAATCTAGCATACAAATTGCATTATACATGCAACACTGAAAAAATATAAATAAGCAAATAAGCATGTCACACCGAGGCCAAAATATTGTGTGTATAGCCTTGTTCCATGGGGACATATACCCCCCATCCATGTTTCCAAGATGGGAAGATTTTGGGGACGCAAGGGAAATTACTACCCAATATCCCAGCACTGCTGCCACGCACCCAGGGACATTGATATCTCCTTGGTTTGAGGACGCCTTTCAGACTCCAAGACATCCAAAGGACTCTTGGGAGTCTCCTAACCACACTTGGACTTGCAGGCACCCCTCACAAAAATAAGTGAAAAGGTCAATATTTAAAAAATAAATAAAAAGTGTTTTCAATTTGCATGCCACAAACCCAACACTAATGGTCTATAGGCCCAATCCAAAACCTAAGCACTTACAAAACAAACTTATAAATAGGCATCTAAGCCTCATTCCAAATCACTCCCAAGTTCCAACAAGAAGTTGTAAGAGCGAGAAAGATTGCAAGTGAGAGCATTACGAATAGAGAGAGTAAGAGCAAGAGAAGAGCGTGTGCAAAGACTTCATTGAATCATCAATCCACCGTAATCAACACATTCTTCAAGCATCAAGGCAAGCTTTGGCCCTTCATAACAGCTTTTTTTTTTAATTTAGTAATTTTAGTTGATAATTTAGTAATTATGTGATGATTTTTAAGGCCAAATCGACATTTGGAATAATTAATTAAATATTAAAATAAGTCCTTATTTGTTCTTGAAGACTTATTAATTATTTGATAAATTAATAAAGCTTTTAATAAATCAGTTGGAGCAACTGAATGTTGGGGAGTTTTAATGCTTTGGGCGTACAGAATAGATATAACGGAGAATTGATTGATGTTTGGAATTTGGTTAAGAAGATCTGACAACAATACCTCTCAAATGATGAAAGCCTTGGCTGGACGAAAACCCAGTCAGGTGTTTGAGATTTATATCAGTCTGTGAGACTAGAGAATTGGTAGTGTATATCTGCATACATATTAGAGTCGATGGATTAATTGGATATCATCGCCAACACCTCAATATATTATTAACAGGTTTCTGGAGTTATTTATCATGGTTGTCATCAATTATTATTATACTAAGCCAATATTCATAAACAAAGTCACCTGGAGACATTCTGATTGATTCATGCATACGGGGCTATACGCAAGGCGTAATAGGAAATTGTGGTGCTTTGAGTTTGTGGGAAGGAAATAGAACCAGTACTTCCAGGGATTGATGGGAGTTAAATATTATTGAAGAACGGGAAAACCAGTGTAAAGATCATATCGTTTTCATGTATACGGGTGTATACGAGATGCTGAGTACATTACAGAGTAGGCGTTCACAGAAGTCTCTTACATCGTTGCTGGCAATGTTATGCTTCCAGAGTCTTCAAAATCCGATAGCAAGATTGAGCTGAATGTGTCAACAATGATTGTTGGCATCGGAGAACTTTAGGAACGTATAATCCCAGACAGATTCCAGACATTGGAGTAATCCACAAATTATCAGGTTCACAATCTTATTATTATTTATTGGAAATGTTCCTCATTTATCTCTGTTTCCTGAATGAAGGCCTACGAGTATGTTATTTTTGTTTCTTGGATGGTGTATATTGTATAAGGTAGATTATTATTGGATGGTCTATATTGTGTAAGGATCGTCGTATTTGGTAGGACCTTCAACCATCACCGTATGCTATTAATCATTATATGGAGGCGTTATTCCTGAGACCGAATTGATGAAAGTCTATTCTCGGAAGTTTTTTACCGCCACATAAAGTATTGGAAGCACACAGCTGACGTGGGAAGTGGAGCGATCTGAAGTATCGGGGTCTTCATAAGTGTTGTCGAATTCATTCTATTATTTCCTATGGAGCTACAAAATGTTTGTCCTATATATGTTGGTCAAAGATGTGTCTCATGCTCATATTCTGGACGGCAACTTACGGGTATGTTTTATTCCTTATGGTGTCTACTGAACAAAAATTTAGTGTTTACATTGCCGGTTTCTTGTAGCCTTATGTTATGCTCAATATATATGCCTAGACGAGCCGAATGTTTATTATCTGAAATATAGGACAGAATATAATTGTTCACATGTAAGATTCTATTCTGAACATATGAATTATCATATTTGATGTGATGGTCACATGTATGGTCTATTTGCCTAGATACTAAATATATAAGAGTGGTTGTATGATCATACTAAGAACACAATTGGGAAATTGCAAATATTTGTTACTGTATTCTGCATATATGAGAAAGACAATTGTTATTGTATTTTGTATATATCAAAAAGACAACCAGATTAGTTTGAAAAACATCGTTTTCAAACTTGGGCAATCACAATAATCTTGATCTATGGGGTCAAGGTTACTCCAGTGGTATCAGAGCCATTATCCTTCCAGCCTGAGGGAAAAACCAGTTTGCTTTACTTACATCAATGGCTAGAACTCAAAATGGACGATTGTTACCTACTTTCCTTCTTGCCTCACCAATTCAAGAAAAGAAGCCCAGTTGGCAGAAACTATTCAAAGATCTGGCTCATTCACAATACAAGATGAATCTTGATTTTCTGCAAACACATCAGAAGCTAAATCATGGTTTGCAGCATCTTGCAGATTCGCTGTCAAGAGAATCTCAGTTTCCTAATGTCTCATCCACACCTATAGGTATAGAAGCGCATGATCTATTTGTACAAGAGGATAGTGAAGCTATAAGGGAAGTTAGCAGAAATCTTTATGAGGAATTTGAGAAACATGTTGATGTATATGAGAACACAAGGAAAAGGTTTGGTAATGATTCTAATGTGCCATCATCATCCATACAAGAAGAATCACATGAGGCTTCTACAAAAGAGGCGAACATGAGTCCCCTTGACATAAAGTGCACTAGCTTGGAGATGAACATTGATATTGATAGTTCTAATAAAAGGTATGGATTCCAATGTTGTGCCCTTGTCCGATCACAACTCTGTCCAATCATTCATGGTTGAAGATTGTAATACATCCACGAGTGAGTTGGCTGAGTCTAATGTTGACAAACCTTTTACATATGAAGATAAATCAGAGATGATAGTTCGTGGCAGCCAAGGTCACTTTGATGATCGGGAACAAAAGCCTTTGGTATTGGAAGATTTGGGTGATCACTTTATGGTAAAGGAAGAAAAGATAGTGAAAGTGTTTTAAGGATGGATAATACACATAAACACATTGAAGGCCTCATGTGGACAGCCCAAATTGAGGAGAGATAAAAAGGATCGTGTAAGAACACCCCCTGCTCTAGACTGATTTTTGTACTTTTTCACTCAGTGTAATTTTGTCAAACAGTTGGCTTGCAAGCTGACTACTGGTTTTCTGAATTGGTTCTTAATTCGCAATAAAATAAATTGGATAAATTGATATTTGTTGAGTGGCTTTCAGATTTCATTCAATATGGAAAAATCACACATAACAAATACTAACAACAAGAAGATTAATGCTGATAACACTTATTTAATTCCAACTCCAAGCATACAAATCAGATTCGAACAATATTACAGACCTGGGAATGTCTTCAAACTCGTAATGACACACAAATATGCTTCAAACTTATGTGGAAGACTATATGATAATGAAACAAATTCAAATCTGAACTCCACAAGTCTGAAATCTGCCCAAAACACTGTTCACGCACTGTAGCAGCACTGTAGCAAGTCACAAATCTTCACTATCGCCTTTGAATCTGCTCCTAATATCTTCTCCAAATCTTCCCTTTGAAAATCTAATAAGCCCAATGTGTTTCCTAAATGAAAACACAATAAATTCTCCTGACTATATCTTGCAATAGCGAGAAGAATGTTGACAAAGAGGGATTTCGTCCTCCAAGCCCAATAATCAAATTCCTGAGAAATCCAATAGCATAACTTTCATCTCATCCAAGCATGCTGAAAGTGAGCTCTCCAATCCATTTTATAACTTCTTCATAAGAGTTTACTCACTTGTCTTGTCAATGTGCGATAATTAAACACTTTAATATTTTATCCCTCTTTTAAGAGTACCATGTACTTTTAAGTGAAAGGGGACATTTATTTATAACATATTAATTTATAGTCCCAATATAGTCATTTATTAAACAAAGTTAAATATTTTAAATTTAACTTTATATCTCGCCTGAATAAATAAATATTAAATGACTATGAATTATTGCCATCCATCTGAATATTAACCATGAAGTCAATGATGTCGCTGAAGATCTAAATCATCCCAAAGTGACTTACTATAAATAGTAAGTGCGCCAAAACTACATCAAAACATCTCGGAATGACCTACGACTGAAAATGCCTAGGCAAATATCTACCAAGATCCCTTTTGTGTCCTAGTTAGCCTACGAGACCATGAGAAAATAGGCTAACGACAAACCTCATACAATATGTGCTAGAAAGGGGACATTACACATCGGTAACAGGTATTACTCACAAACACTTGCATTCTATCAAAGAAGCATTGGAATTGATGAAAGATGATTATTTGCAATTACTCAGGGATAGAGATATGGCTGTCAAGTTGGTGAGAGACAGAGATAGGGAGATTGTTGATCTTTTCCTTCAGTTGAGTGGAGCTCGTTACTCAATGCACGAAACAGAAAATCAGATGTGTGTTGCAGCCACCTCTCAAGAGCAAAAGGACAATGTGAGAGGTGTGGATCTTGAACAATTTGATGAAGGGTTTGAAGAGCTTCATAGGAATGAACTTGTGAGTTATGAGGGTCAAATTGCTTGTGAAAGAAAAGAGATGCAAGAAGACACCAATGAAAGGGACAGAATTTTCTTGCAGCCTTGGGACAGCTGTATATGATGGAGAGACATGCAGATTTCAGACTTTTGAACCAGCAGTTGATGAAGAGCAATCCTCATGGGTGGAGGAATCTGAAAGGACTATAGGGTTTGATCTTCAGTGCAGCCTTCTATCTCCATTTATGTATGTGATGACAGGTCTGAGTTGTGAGCAACTTGATTTTGACTATCATGGCAGTCAAGATGAAGATTTCTTTTTGACATTACCACCTCTTATCACATGGGAAAGACCTAGCAAGGAAGAAGCGTTTGAGGATTCCAAAGATGACACGGAGAAGGTGGAAGTAAGGCAGTTCGAAAGAATGAATGAAGAGTGGATACAAAGAGCCAAGAAGGCTAAGTTGGTGGTTTCCCATGCAAGACAACACCTACAACAAATCAAAGAACAATTCAAACACTTGGACTCTGCAAGACAACAACAGGAGCTTACCTTAAGTTCCTGTTTCTGCAAGAGGAAGATGTTTTAGAGGTTGAGCATGGGACAAGCCTCTTATGACAGCCAAGCGTGAAGAACAAACAACTTTGTATGAATCAGGAAATTCATACTATTCACTTGATGATAGTTGGGTTGATGGAACATGTTATTTGTAGGGCTTGATGAAGACATCAATCATGTTGGAATCAGTTAGAAGTATGCCTACATGTTTTGAATTAGTGCAAAGTGCTATGGATACATGGTTAGATAAGGCCACTTTTGATTCAGATTGGAGTGTTATCAAACTATTTATTGTTGAGGGACTTTATGAGTCTACTTGTGACTGAGCACAACCACATCATAGAGATGACTACTTGTTGGAGATAGCTTTCCTAATGCTAGGACTTGAGACGAATGTCTTGGAGGCATTTGGTTATGATTGGTATACACATGAGAGTATTGAGCTTCAATTGTATGAACCAAGGTGCAAAGAGTGTTGGTTTTTTGTGCGTTCATTATTGATGGGTGGTTGTCTTGCATTGATGAGTTTAGAGTTTTCAGGATATCAAAGAGTTAATGATGATCCTATGGTGAGATACATCTATCTTCCCACTTGTAGTATAGGTCCTAGATTGATGTGGGATCTAGGAATTTGTTTGACGGATGAAATGCTTCACAAGTTGTTGTGCCATGACAGGATTATTATGGTATGGGATCTAAAAATTTGTTTAATGGATGGAGTGTTTCACAAATTGTTGCGTCAAGACAGGGTGATTGATGATTATTATATCAAAATAGCGCAACAAATTGGAAAAACAATGTTTCTGAGGTTGGTTTCGAACCTGGGTATTGTCATGGTTGTTTTGATTGCTTGGAACAAGCAATCTCCAGGAAGGGAGGATTGTAACGTCCCCATTTTTAAGGCCAAATCAACATTTGGAATAATTAATTAAATATTAAAATAAGTCTTTATTTGTTCTTGAAGACTTATAAATTATTTGATTAATTAATTATATTAATAATTAATAAATCTTTTAATAAATCAATTGGAGCAACTGAATGTTGGGGAGACTTAATGCTTTGGGCGCACAAAATAGATATCACGGAGAATTGATTGACAGTTGGAATTTGGTTAAGAAGATCTAAGAATGATACCTCTCAGATGATGAAAGTCTTAGCTGGACAAAAATCCATTCAGGTATTCAAGATTTATATCAATCCGTGAGACTAGAGAATCGGTAGTGTATATCTGCATATATATTAGAGTTGATGGATTAATTGGATATCATCGCCGACACCTCAATGTATGATCAACGGGTTTTTGGAGTTATTTATCATGGTTGCCATCAATTATTATTATACTGAGCCAATATTCATAAACAAAGTAGCCTGGAGATATTCTAATTGACGAAATAGAACCAGTACTTCCAAGGATTGACGAGAGTTAAATATTATTGAAGAACAGGAAAACCAATGCAAAGATCATATTGTTTTCATGTATACGGGTGTCCAGGGTGAAGAGCACAGAGGAAATACTAAGAGGGGAGGGGGGGAAGGGTGAATCAATATTTCAGAACTTTAAAAACTTAAAACCAGATAAATCATATAAATCAGAAATCAAAACATTAAGAGCATCATTAAACACCACTAACAAAATGAACACCGATATTCGGGGAAAACCCTTTTGGGTAAAAAACCATGGCAAAATATTGCTTTTATTTCTTCAAAGGGCACCAACCCACCGAGAGCACCAACTCTCTTCGAAGTACCAACTTCAATCTACTAAAGCACCAACTCACTGGGAGCACCAACTTTCCTTCGAAGCACCAACTCCGAACCAACTGAAGCACCAACTCCAATGTTGCTGAAGCACCAACTTCAGACTTTGAAAATTAACCAAACACTGAAAATATGCCCCTTAACAACAATATGCTTCTTTCACACCAACTGAGACACTCATTCTCAGGTAAGTTTACTTCTTCACCCATAAACCAAATTTCTTCTACTGAAGACATATCACTAACTTCTGATGAACTATTATGATCATTCAAATAAAAACTTTTAGCAAATTTCTTATACTTATTCTTCTTACCTCGATACTCCTTGGAATGTTTTGATTTCTTCTCACAATTGTTGTCCTCGTCCTTCTCATAAGGGCATTTTGTTGCAAAGTGTCCTATCTTACCACAATTGAAGCATTTGAAAGGCAACTTGCCTTTGTATCTATCAGAACCCTTCTTCAACTTTCGCATGAAATGTGCCTCTGTAGAATCTGAATCTTCATTAGAACTATCACTGATAGTAGACTCCTTGTCTTTTCCTTTCTTGGAAACCTTAAAGGCTTCCTCCTTTTTGACTGAAGTATCAGAGTTTGTCCTCATCTCATAGGCTATTAGAATGCCATGAAGCTCATCAACAGTCAACTTGTCAAGCTCCTTCATCTCTTCAATCGCTAAAACCTTTGCATCAAAATGCAAAGGAAGAGACCTCAAAATCTTCTAAACAACAATAGTCTCCTCAACCTTCTATCCTATGAAGAGCACAAAGATATACTGAGAGGCGGGGGGGAGAGGAGTGAATCAGTATATCAACCAACTTTTAGTCTTTTACCCTTTACAACCTTTATCAACTTCAAACTCTTAACACAAAACAACTATGCAAGAATATCTCAATATGAACAAGTTGACACCAAGATATTTACGTGGAAACCCTTTTGGGATAAAACCACGGTACAAATAATGTACTTTATGAATTATATATGCTTTTACAAAGAATGTATGCACCAACCTACTTGAATCACCAATTTGTAGTTTAGTAGGCACCAACCTACAAAGAGCACCAACCCTTAATTTTGATTTAGTAGGCACCAACCTACAAGGAGCACCAACCCCTAATGTTCATAGGCACCAACCTACCGGAGGCTCCAACTCCCACTTGCCAAGCACCAACTTAGCAAAGATAAAAATATCAAGAAAAATCCTCCACCTTAATGTTGCTTCCTCAACCGATGATGGACAATTCTACTCAAACACTCTTATTACAAATCTGGTATAATCTTCTCTATGGATTTGTCAAATATTCCTCTTCACAAACTATGTCTTCTCCAATTGACAAACTCTTTCTATGCCTTCATCAAGATCTTCTTGTTAATGATATCTTCTTCACAAACTTGATGCAATCGTATATCTTCCTCTTTAATTCGGCCCTTTGTCAAATCTGCTCATATACTCTTCATATAAATTTGCTTCTCATAAACTCTTCTTACAAATCTGCCTTCAATCTTTCTTTGACGATCTTCCCTTTAACGGATGGTGAACATGGTTTTCTTCTCACTATTCTGATTGTATAAATCTGTTCTTAGATCTCCTTCAAATTGCACATAAACCTTTTTGAATATCAACTTACTTTTCTTCACAAATCTGCATATAAAAGATGCTACAAATTCCTGTCATAAAACTTTCTTCTTTATCAGCATAATATTCTCTTTTATCTCTGCATGGACTCTTCACTTATAACTGCAACAAACTCTTCTTTCAACTCTGCTCATAGATTTCTACTTTTGATTTGCTCTCAAATCTGATTCTTTGGTGATTATAGATTATGTCTTTGTTGTCTCACACCTGCTTGTGTTTGGAGATGTATCATTTATTTCGCCACACAACTACTCACTCACCACACACAGCACTTGTGTTTTTTGATATAGCAGTTATTCCACACACAACTCTAGCACTCTATAATCTTCAGATGATATACATTTTTACACACACAAAGCAATTCTGAAATAAACACACACACACACACACACATATATATATATATATATCTCTTTCAATGATTGTAGCCTTTCATTGGAGCAACGTATCCCTTAACCTATTGATCTTTCAACCAGTTTGCACCTCTTTAAAACAGATCTTTTAATTTGTAATTCTTCAAAACAAATCGATTTATTCTTCAACCAGTTCGCACTCATTTGAGCATATCATTTAATTTGTAAATCGAATTTTATTCTTTGTTTAGTTAAATCTAAAGACTAACAAAAGGACATACTTCTTCATTCGTTATCTTCTTTAGTCGCACCAATTCTCTTTAGTGGAGACGTGTCTTTTGGTTAACAACAGATGTATTAAAATCATCTTTTTTGTCTAAACAAATCTGTTATCTTAACAGCCGCACTTGTGTTAACCTTCTTTTTCTTAATTGTTCTTTTCAATGTACTCGTTAAAGTCATTCGAGCTTAATACATGCTTTTTCTTAATCGATCTTGAAGGAAATTGGATTTCTGTATGTTAAAGTCATTCGAGTTTTTCTTAATCAATCTTGAAAGAAACTGGAAGACATTTAACTTTATACAACATATCAGCTATATCGATTTGAACTGGTTCAACCGAACTTGAGCTATATTAAAAGATCTACAAATCTGAGCACAAGTCTGAAACTCTTCAATATCGTGTTCTTCATTTGACATACTATGTACTTCAAACTGAATACTTCAAACATGACCTTCAACCTGAGCATAGATGATCTTCAACCTGAACAAACATCATACCACGTTCTTCATTTGACATCAATGACAATATTTGCAATAATCCCAAATAACAAAATCCTTCTTGACATCACTTTGACATCAATGACAACATTTCCAACATCCTAGACCTTTAATGGTGTTGACAACTTCATCAACTCGCAGAAAATAAGCAGCAATTTTTTCATCTTCCTGCATCCTAAGACTCTCAAAATGTCAAATGACTTATGTGAGTTTGAAGTTTTGCCTTCTTAAACCTTATCATCACCTTCATACGCTTTTTTCAATTTCTCCCAAATCTCATGTCCAATATCACAATGCATTACTTTTACAAATTCAGTTTCAGACAAACCACATAAAATTGCATTCATAGATTTTGCATTATTCTCAAAAGCTCTCTTACCAACTGCATCTGTTGGAGGAGTTGTAGGAATTGTGTAACGACTTACAACACTTTGCCATATATCAAATCCAAGAGACATTATGTAGGTACGCATACGAACACTCCAAAATGCATAATTAGAACCATCAAACAAAGGTGCTCTATTCTTAGCCAGACCTTCATGAGAACCCATGTGTGCAACCAGAATCTACCTCCAAGTGGTTAAGCTCACTTCTGAAGGAACCCTGCTATGATACCAATTGAAGAGCACATAGGAAATACTGATAGGGGGGAGAGGGAGTGAATTAGTATTTCAAAACTATAAAAACTTAAAACCAGATAAATCATATAAATCAGAAATCAAAACATTAAGAGCATCATTAAACACCATTAACAAGATGTAAAGAATCGGACCATTTTATTTTATTTTTCAATTACAATCAACATCGCACCCATTAAGGTTAGCACTAAACCAAAACGATGCCGAAAGCAACTCTAACCAGAATGTACACCAGGATCCCGAAGTGGGCAAGGTGTGAGCATTGGTCAGAGGATCTGAATGCAGATGCAAAGCTGGAAAGGAACTCTAACCAAGAATGGCGCCAAGTGTTGGCGAGCATATGGTCAGAGGATCAATGCATGATGAGCTGAAATAACCCTAACCAAGAATGGCGCCGAATGATGGCGAGCATATGGTCAGAGGGTTCCTATAACTACTGACTGAAAGTAAATAGGCGGCAAGCCAGCCTCTTCCACTTATTCAGTGGGTAGTACAATAGATAAAATGAAAGATAGAGAAGAGAATTGCTGTTAGTACTACTAAACAGCTTACAATATATCAGAATGCTTTGCCAGAGCCCAATTTTTCAAGTTCTTCAATGCTGCAATAACCTAGAAGACTTTCACAATGCATAACCAACCTCTCTAAACTCAGATTTCACACAAGTATGCACTTATCTAGGACTGTTATGACAGACCAGCACTCAGCAACTCACTCAAATGCTTATATCTTGCTCAATACTCATCCTAATGACATGAAACCAAGTGCAGATTGCTCTAGGGATGATGGCGCCCCAAATTGAATGCTTAAACCTCACCAAAAGAACTCCATTTATTTTTGCACAGACCCAAAGCTATACCCAGAATGGTACGGCCCTCTTAAAGGGGCGATTTGCTTTTAAAAATTCAAATGAGCATTATAAAATCTTAAACTTTGCTAGTTTGGTCGCCCAGCATAGGAAAAGGGATTACTTCAATACCCAGAACAATATTAATTTTATTTCAAGAACTATGAGCAATTCTTACATTCTTCAATGATATTCAGCAACTCCAGAAATGAACAGAAAATGCAAACTAGAACTTCAAAATGCAAACTACTAAACTGAAATGCAAGACAAACCTATTACAAGCTATCTCTCAACTAGTTGCTATCTTTCAAGCAAGAAGATGAGCCCATTGCTAGGAGGTGTGCTTTCCTCGAAGCGAGTGCCTGAAGACAATCCAACAGCATAACGATATGGTAGACAAAAGATAATCAAATGAAGAGCTGAGGCCTGTATATATAGACTTGAGAAGAATCTTCTAGAAGCTTCAAGAAGGCGCCCAATTTCAAATTTGACTTCAATTCAATTCCCTCCAAAGGTGGCGTCCTTTTTCACACAAGGTAATATTTCATTTTATAAAATTTAATCTTTTCCCCTCAAGTGGCGTCCCACTTCTCCAACCTTTAATTTTGCCTTAAAATATAAATCAACACCTAATGAGACAATTCACCCATAAAGTCCCCTTTTTTAAAACAACATAAAGTTGTACTGCTAGGCTAAGGGGTTATAATAATAAAATATAACATCATATTATAAAAATAACTTCTCTCCAGAAAATGCATCCAAAAGGCCAAAAATCAAACTGCCGACTGAACTGGTTGAAGACGAGAGCCAACTGCACTGAAGCCAACAGGACCACTGCCAGAAATAGAATTTACTAAAAATAGTAAATTCATGAAGTTGCTCGGAACACCAAACTGACCATACCGTTGCGAAGCTTTCTGAAAACCCAGAAAGAATCCGCAATCCAATTTCCAAACTTCAAGCAACAACCCTCGTAAACAGGAAACCCTAATTTCACCATCCGAGTAGCCTACGGGTCTTCGGAATAGGCCAACGGTCAACTGGAAAGATCACATTTGAGAAGGGGACATTACAAAGATGAACACCGGAATTACGTGTAAAACCCTTTCGAGTAAAAAACCATAGCAAAATATTGCTTTTATTTCTTCAAAGGGTACCAACCTTGTTTACATAGGTGAGCAGAGCACCAACTTAAAGCACCAACTTAGGTGAGCACCAAATCCAAACCAACTAAAGCACCAACTCCAATGTTGCTGAAGCACCAACTTCAGACTTTGAAAATTAACCAAACACTAAAAATCTGCCCCTTAACAATAGTATACTTCCTTCACACCAACTGAAACACTTATACAAATATGCGTAAAAACAGTTCTACTTCCAAATCTGCACACACACCTTGACTGATAATCTTCTTTGAGTGCACATTCAAGGCTCTGTCTTTATCATCTATCACTAAAACAAGGTCCACTGTAACATACTCAGAAATTCTCCTTCATAATCGACTACTAGAAAATATCAAAGGTATTCAAAACTTTCATGCAAGCCTTCATCATGCTGCTACAACAATTCAATAATCTGCACAATTAACCAGTATGCACCAAAGACTCCACCTTCTAGGAATAGACACTCTTACAACATTTTGTTAACAATACTTCACAAAAAAAGGTCACAAACTCCATTTTTACTGGTAATATTTGTCTCACCATAAAGTTGACCCAGGAGCTACAATGTACTAATCAAACCAACACTACAGAACCTTCACACCCATTTCATTCATAATCCAATCAAGAATTGTCCAAACATATCTCCGCTTACATCCGCTACATACCATACTCAGCCCGATATACATAACCATTATTCAGCAATATAAAAATGGCAAAAGATTTTAATGAATGTGATATCTGATTTGAATAGTCACCACCACAAATAGATGAAACATTTACTAACCATCTCCTAGAAAGCCTCCTCATGAAATAAAGTCACAAAAAGGATTTGACCAAATAAAATCTGACTTCACATCATGCTGATTTGGCACTTTGAAGCTCCACTTGGCATAAAGGCTGACAAGAATACAAATAGGCAATTGATGCAGGCACCCAAGTAGCTCAAGTAAACAAGCAACTAGCTCAAGTAGGTAGGCAAGCAGCTCAAGCATGCAACCATGTAGCTCAACACATAGGCAAGTAGCTCAAGCAACTTAGAAAACAAGCAGGTAGCTCAATCAACCAAACACCTTGACATCAATGACAAAATATTCTAACATACGGGATGTTGAGTACATTACAGAGTAGGCGTTCACATAAATCTCTCACATCGCTGCTGGCAACGTTATGCTTCCAGAGTCTTCAAAATCCGATAGCAAGATTGAGCTGAATGTGTCAACAATGATTGTTGGCATCGGAGAACTTTAGGAACGTATAATCCCAGACAGATTCCAGACATTGGAGTAAACCACAAATTATCAGGTTCACAATCTTATTATTATTTATTGGAAACGTTCCTCATATATCTGTGTTTCCTGAATGAAGGCCTACGAGTATGTTAATTTTGTTTCTTGGATGGTGTATATCGTATAAGGTAGATTATTATTGGATGGTCTATATTGTGTAAGGATCGTCGTATTTGGTAGGACCTTCAACCATCACCGTATGCTATTAATCATTATATGGAGGCGTTATTCCTGAGACCGAATTGATGAAAGTCTATTCTCGGAAGTTTTTTACCGCCACATAAAGTATTGGAAGCACACAGCTGACGTGGGAAGTGGAGCGATCTGAAGTATCGGGGTCTTCATAAGTGTTGTCGAATTCATTCTATTATTTCCTATAGAGCTACAAAATGTTTGTCCTATATATGTTGGTCAAAGATGTGTCTCATGCTCATATTCTGGACGGCAACTTACGGGTATGTTTTATTCCTTATGGTGTCTACTGAACAAAAATTTAGTGTTTACATTGCCGGTTTCTTGTAGCCTTATGTTATGCTCAATATATATGCCTAGACGAGCCGAATGTTTATTATCTGAAATATAGGACAGAATATAATTGTTCACATGTAAGATTCTATTCTGAACATATGAATTATCATATTTGATGTGATGGTCACATGTATGGTCTATTTGCCTAGATACTAAATATATAAGAGTGGTTGTATGATCATACTAAGAACACAATTGGGAAATTGCAAATATTTGTTACTGTATTCTGCATATATGAGAAAGACAATTGTTATTGTATTTTGTATATATCAAAAAGACAACCAGATTAGTTTGAAAAACATCGTTTTCAAACTTGGGCAATCACAATAAATCTTGATCTACGAGGTCACTAAGGCCCAACCACTACACCAAAAGACCGGCCTAGTAGTGATGAGGCTACCCAGGGTGTTAAGGGTGAGGTTTGCGTCCCACCAACCTCAGAGGTGAAGCCATAGAAGCCACGAGCATAGTGGACACGTGGTCGTCGAGACCCACCATTTGGTTATCAGATACATGCCTTCCAACATGACAAGTTGCATCCACCAAGGTTTAGCCTTTCATGCATGGGACATTACAAATTAATTTAGGCCCTCGGGTTTTACATTGTAACACTTTAAATTTAAATTTTACAAGTGATCAATTTTTTTCTTTAATTTTACAACAGTATTATTTCAGTGTTCAAATTTATTTGTTAAATTAATTACAAATGTGTTTTTTGCAAATTTGCATAAATATTTGATGAAAAATTTAAATATTATAATTTAAAGTCAAATTAGGTTTTGTCTTTTGTGTATCTATTGCTTCTGCATTTTGTGCAACTTAGTAAGTAAAACAAAAGTGGAATCCTTGTTTGATGAAGGTTGAAGAACAAGGATTCATATTTTTGTGTATCCTCTGATTCTACACTTGTGCGACCTAAATGTAGAAAAACAAAAACAAAATCCTTGTGTCTTGAGCTTGTGCATAATTTAATGACATTATGACATGTATGGTAACCATAAATTTCATTTCTTGTATTGCCACTATGAGTTCTACTTCTCACAACATGAGTGCTGAA